>APFE030823317.1:34631-89024 GCA_000404065.3 Pinus taeda | reverse complement strand
TTTGCTACCTCTACGAAACAGGTAATTGTATTGGTTATTGAAAGTGCCAAAAACTATGCTCTAAAAAAAATATGTGTATTCTGCATTACCCATTTTCAAAATCGGGTCACTTTTTGGCTATCTCTACGAAACGAGTAACAGTATCAATTCCCGTTTCAAAGTTTACGTTGTTAAGCCTAGTGAGACATGGAGTAGATAGTTCACATGAGGAGTTGTGGACAATTGCATCTTTTTGTGTATACAAAGAGAAATGTATGAGATATTCATTCATTGGATGTCCTAGGATCAACAATGTAAATTTTGAAACGGGAACTCTAGCCAAAAAACCCCAAAAAACATGAAAAATTGTGCTAAAAACAAAAAGTGTGTATATTGGAACCATGTTTTTTTAGGGTTAATTTTCGACATTTTTTAAAAATGGCAGTAAAACCGAATTTTTTTGTGCAAAAAACAATTGTGTTTTAAGAAAAAAACATACTAATGTTTATGGTATAATAATATTTTTCTTGTCCAAGTATAATTTCAGCATTTTTTAGTAATGACGATAAAAATAAAATAATGGGATTTGAAACACATTAAAGTTCCATTAGTTTTCATCCATGTTGTTAAACATATAATAACATGGCACTAAAGATCACTAAAATTGTAATTGTTTTCAACTATAACATTAAAAATACAAAAAAATGGAAAATTTTCAACCATAGAATTAAAAAACTCTAAGTTTTCAACAGATTATGAACAAATTGCATGACTAAATTAATCAAAATGTCAATACTTGTAGATTGAATGAAAAATAAATTATATCTCTAAGTTATTGTTGCATTATAGATATTCTAAACAATAAAAATCATCATAATTAAAACATATAATCCAACAAAAATAAAAATGACTCATAACTTCATTTAACACCATATGAGAATCAAAAATTGTATTTCGAGATACGATGCAAACATCAGTTATATAAATTGTCTTACACACTTATTCAAAATCACTCATATTTTCTTGTACACCATCTGAATTCACATCTTCAGATGAACGACTGGATGCAGATGAAGATGTTCCATATTATTCTCTTTCATCAACTAGTGCCCCATCTGAGTCCACATGCATGCCCACCATTTCAGGTTTCAAAATTCTTCTGGATCTATGATTGGTTTCAGTAGACTCCCATCTCAGCATTATTCCTTCTAGTAATGACCTCTTTAGAATCTCTATCGTCTTAAAGCGAAGAGTTCCTCTCTTTCTTAAATTGAAGTCATAAACAAGTATGTCAACATCCTCCAATTTTAAGAGGTCTGTGCGGTGACAATTTATATTTGTACTCTTTCTTTTTCTCTTTCCACTATTTTTTTTATCAACTACCATCTTTGGCTTGTACACACCATTGAATGGGTGTGTATTTGTGGCATACCAATGTACTTCAAAACCTGCAACATCTTCATTTTCTGTAATGACCTTTATAACCTTGGCAATCCAGAATGGGTAACCATTGGGATCTCCATCTGCTAGCACTACAATTATGCAACCCTCCTTAAATTCCTGTACTGAACCCCTATAAGGTCCTCCATGGCTTCACATTGTGCACGAGATCTTCTGGAACCAATATACATTTCTCTTTCCTCTATCTGTGAAGAATTAATAATACCTTGAGATTTTTGATGTTCAACAATGTTTCTTTCCTCATGTTCATTTGACACATTTTGTGGCCAAATAAATGGAGTTTTCAAAGATATATCTTAATTTGTTGTTCTTGAAATGATATCACTTTGATTATTGAAAAAAAGACTCCCACCAAACTGAATTAGCAATATCAAAGTACTCATATGTATATCTAGTACATTTTTCAATTTCTTGGCAATCAGAATAATTTATGTCTCTATTATGCCTTTGTGCATTATGAACTTCAACAACTGGTTGTAATAACAACATATTTGACGCAAATATTGGATTATCTGGAATGAACTTCAAAAATGTTAAACTTGATGACGACACCCATTCTACAGTAGTTGAATACTTCTTTCCCCATATTAGTGTTTTCCCATCAATTTCATTTATACGAAATTGATGTTGGAAGCTAATGTCATTAAGTTGTTCAATGCATTTCTCCTCACCACGCGATCCCAGAATAAACCTTCGCATGTCAACAGTTTCTTCCAACACATCAAAAATTGGCTCTAGCATGTATGATTTCTTAATACATTCAATTAATGATGACAAGCTCCCAACTTCCTTCCTCCTCAATGTGACTGAAAAACGACTGGACATCTAATCAATATGGTTATGAGTGTGCCCAAAAAGAAGGAAACCAACCTTTACCTTCTGACAAATTCTCAATTCAATAAGCATGTTTAGATATCCAAAAAAAATCTGATTTTTTTTCACAACAACTGTTATCCAATTGTAGATACAAAATTTTAGGAAGATTACCATACAAATGAGAAAGCACATCGTGAACTATGGTTATTGACATATTTGCATCATTATGAATATTTGGAGCTATGAAGTATACCCTTGGCAACATTTTCCCATTGAAGACCATACAAATGACCAAGTGATACTGAATAAAATTTTCCTCCTGTAAATTTTTGGGTGTGCGAACAAAATGTGGTAGAGGTGTTTTCTTCTAGATCATACCATCAATTATCAAACCCAAATATTCATTTGGATTTTTATAACACTTTTTTCCATTCTTGTACAACTTTTTCCTTTCACTTGTTTGTTGTTCGCAATGCTCTTGAAGTGCTTTGACAATGGAATCTACACAACATAAAAGAAAGTCATTAGTGAATACATTTTCAAAGTTGATGACTATACAATTTTAAAAATTAATGTTATGAATGTTTACCTCTTCCTGCCCCTTCACATTTATCCCCTTTTTATTTAAGAGAAGCGCATGTACTGCAAATCCCCATCCTTGTCTTCTTAGGAATACAGACATTGTTGAATTCTTTCTTCCATACCTTCGCAAAATATTGATATGTGATAAATCAACCATGTCCTTCAGCACCTTCTACATATTCTTTGTATAAGTTGTAGATTTCTCGTCTTGAGAAATTATCCAAAATATGTATTGTCTCTGTATTTGGCATACACTCTCCATGCTTTCAAAAGAAGTCTTTCATCCATGACATTGCAGTATTTGATAATGGCCCAAACTGTTTTCTATAACGTACTTCTGAATAAATGTGGGATCCTTTTCCAAATTTTCTTGGATTCTTGACAGACGAACATTACCCATTGAATGAAAAATTTTGAAATCCTTTCTATAGATAAATAAAGACCCAATATTATAATCATAACCTCACAATGTAGATTGCATGCACCCTATTAAATATGATTTTTTCATGTTTTTATTCATTGACAAATATCTCTTCCTTTTCTCCAATGCAAACTTGAAATCCATATGTTTCAAACAATCTTTTTGACAACATTCACTTGAAATGAGAGCACTGATAGAACTTCTTCTCGTTTAATATTTAGCTCTACCCCTTGTATAACTAGAACATCTTGGATTGATACGAAAAGTTCTGCTCCTACTCCTCGATACAATATTTGCCGGAAACGTCTCCATCAGTAGATCATCATTTGTATAAGCATTTTCATCATCATTATGAGGAATATTAACCTCACTATGATCATTTGTGCTTTTGAAATATTGACTAGGAGGATATTCTTCATCTCTTCTTTAGTGCTACCCTCATAGTCTCTAGAATTAGGACTAAATGGAAAATGTGACTTTTTACTTACTAGAAATTCTTCATCCTTCCCTTCGTCATTGTTGCTCTCATAGTCCTTACAATTATGAGTAAGTGATTCATCCTTCCCTTCGTCACTATTGCTCTCATAGTCCTTAGAATTATGACTAGGTGGAAAATGTAACTCTCGATTTATTGGAAATTCTTCATCTTGGCCTTCATCATTGTTTCTCTCGTAGTCCACAGGATTAGGACTAAGTGGACATCGTGACTCTCTATTCATTTTAAATTCTTCATCATGCTGTTCATCGTCGTTGCTCTCATAGTCTATAGGATTAGGACTAAGTGGAAACCACGACTCTCTATTCATTTGAAATTATTCGTCATTCTCTTCATCATTGTTGCTCTCATAATCTATAGGATTAAGACTAAATGGACATTATTACTCTCTATTCATTTGAAATTCTTCATCATGCTCTTCATCATTGTTGCTCTCATAGTCCATAGGATTAGAACTAAGTGGACACGTGACTCTCTATTCATTTGAAATTCTTCATCTTTCTCTTTATCACTGCTGGTCACATAGTCCATAGGATTAGGACTAAGTGGAAACCATGACTCTTTATTTATTTGAAAATCTTCATCATGCTCTTCATCACTTCTGCTCTCATAGTCCATAGGATTAGGGCTAAATGGAAACCATGACTATTTATTTATTTGAAATTCTTCATCACGCCCTTCATCAATGTTGCTCTCATAGTCCTTAGGATTAGGACTAAGTGGAAGATTTAACTCTCTATTCATAGTGTAAGAATTTTCGTTATAGTCATCAACTGAATAGAGTTGTTACGCGACAAAGTTGTTGATGCTTCACAAAGTGAAACTTCACTATCAAAAAAATCCATGTCTTTCAAATAGAATTGGTTGAATAATACAAATGAACTCTCTCCTAATGATAATATATAGCTTAAAGAATGAAAAATTCCCTCCAAAGTTTCCCTCTAAATTTTTTCGCCGAAATTTTTCCCTCCAAAAATTTCATTTCATATATTTTCCTCCATAATTTTCTTCTACAATTTACTGAAAAATTGTAATTAAATCTTTTACCTAAATTATTTTTTTACTTAAACTATATAACATTTACTAAACAATTGAATGTTTTTTTATAATCACACATTTAAAATAAATTGCTATATTGCCATAACACAATTTATATGTTAAGTTAAAAAAAAAAAAAAAAAAAAAAAAAAAAAAAAAAAAAAAAAAAAAAAAAAAAAAAAATAAATAAATAAATAAATAAAAAAAATTTAATACCACATTCACCATGCACAAAACAATTTCATAATGTTCACTTTATCATAATTTACTAAATCGCCATAACAAGATCTATATGTTAAATTTTTTATAGAAACAAATTAATTGCACATTTACCGTTAAAACAATTCCATAATGTTCGTTTTATCATAGTTCCCTATATTGCCATAACAAAAGTTATATGTTAATTTTTTTATAAAAACAAATTAATCTCACATTAAATGTGTCGTAAAACGATTCTCTAATTTCTGCTATACATAAATTGCATTATCATTATTCCTCACATCACATCAAGGCTTTTAGAGGTTCGTTAAAAGACTTGGAGTGATTTTGTGGAGCAACTAAATTATTATCTACAACATATTCAATGGAAGATTATTGCATTTGAAATGTTAGTTTCCTGTTTTTTGTGTGCAACATTTAAAATTCAATAGGTTTACTAGTAGTTATGTGTCCGTTGGGTTGTTATTTTCGTGTAACATACCTGAACAAAAGCATATTCCAGTAAAATAATACTTAATTTTTTATTAATCAAACTTAGATTTCTTTTACAAATTAAAATTTTAGATGAGACAGGATTACCCGATAGCCCCATGGCAAGGAGAAGGCCACTACATCCGCAGTGGGTGTAGTGGGCCCAGTCGTGCCCGTTGGTGGCACCCACCCCCGCAGCCCAGCCTTCCAAGGGTGAGGGTTGATTCTTAGAATTGGGCCTCCACCCCCACGAGTCTCCAACGGGTCAGCCTCCACCCCCATGGGCCCATTGGGCTGCGGGGTGGGGCAAGAGAGACCTTCATTTTTTTATTTTTAAATTGTTTTTAAAAGGTTATGTTTTACAAAACTATTTATGATTTATGATTATTTATTGTTTTTAGATTTTTTTTGTTTTTTTTTGTAATTTACTGATATTATGTGAATATTTTTTGCAGTAAAATGGCATCAAAGAAGATTTATGTGAACCTTTCAAGACCAAAAACTGGTAAAATTAAAGGTGGATCATTAAAAAAATTGTTGAATGAACCAAACTTGAGCTAATAACTACAAATTTATCAAGTGCCTCAAACGATAAGAAGGTGATTTCGTACTGGAAGAAATCAAAAGAAGTAAAGCTTGTAGAAAATGAATGGTATTTGAAAGATAGAGAAGGCGAACAACATGTGCAGATATATCTATATGTTGATATCTCTAACGATAATAGAATTTATGAGGTGTTGGGAAAAGTCATAGACATTTGTTGATACCGGACACGGAAGTTGTTTATGTACTTACAAAACTGCCCAAGTCACATGACAAGATTAAATATCAGTTATCATTTTCATTGTATGACACGACAGAGGAATCTACAAAGTTGTGTAAATAAATTATAAATGACATTGCACAAGATATGATAAGTATCATTATTTATATTTGTGTTTTACATTATTGTAACTGTATCATTATATTTTTATAACTTAGTTTTTATTGACATATGATATTTTGTTTGACAGAATTTTATTGAAAAATCTTTCAATTATGTTGGGAGGCATTCATTTCATAGAGCAAGATATTATGAATGTTGTCAAAGTTTCTACATAGGGTCAGAAGAAGATATGACAAAGAAGCAAAATATAGTAATTCATGATGCTACAAAACTACATCCAAAGGATCAACAAAGAATCTCTATAGCGGATAAATCTAGCAAAGGTAGAGAGGTTACTTTTGAAGGTGAGGAAGTTGAAACTGATGTTGAATAATATGTTTCCATTACTGAGGATGACATTAGAACTGATGTTAGAAAGCAGAAGAGCCATAAAAGACCAAATGTAACAATTCCCAGGATTCTCTCTGTTCTAGTTAATGAGGAGAATGTTAGGAGGAAGAAAATGAAATTCGAGCATTCTCAAGTAGTCATTCCCAACAGTGAAGATCCTAGTGAAAAATCAAAAGAAAACAGGTAAATCATTACACAAGGAGTTGATTTAGAGGATGACATTATTAAAACGAAACAAAATTCCATTCAACATAACTTGACAAAAAGACAAACTTAATTGAGGGTGGTCATAAATTTCAGATTAATGTGATACAAATACATAAGCCAAGTGAAGTACAATTTAAATATCAAATTAGAAAGTCACACCACCTGCATGTTCATAACTTGAATACATTGATGAAGTACAATCCATATGCTTATGTGGTTAATTATGTGCTTCTTTTTGATCCAGTTCAAGTTCCCAACAAAGAAGCATTTTATAAGTCAAAATGTTTTGAATACAGTTATTATGTGCTTGGCGGAACCATTATGTAGAATATCAAAGTAAATTGGTGGAGAAATATCCCAATAACCCAAGTTTTGAAACAATAAAATGTATCATTTATGCTGGTTTATCAGATATAGAAGAAAAGTTATTGGCATGGGATTATAATTCAGATAATGAATATAGGATGTCTATGACTTTCATCCAAAGGGTTAGATTTATTCATAATGAATTTGAAGAAAAATGTGGTGGCGATAAGATAAATGTTACTCTAGAATTCTGAAAGGAATTTTGTATGGAAATAGGATATCAAATTGAGGAGAAAATCAGTTCAAAATTTGGCAAAGTAAATACTGATATATTCATAAGTATTGATAACATTTTCTAGTTGGCATTTAGAAATGTAGAGATACGGGAATTGATTAATGATATTTTTAGCATGTGGGAGAAAATTGGCATTAAAAACTAGAAAGTCAAAAGGTCTAAACCATTGATATGTAGAAATAGTAAATCGGGTCCTAAAATGAGGCAATTTCCAGAAGATATGACTATCACACCTTAGAGAGCAATGCAAGGAGTGAAGGATGAAAAACTTGCCAAAGAAATATTATCTCGTGTGAAGTCAAGGGAAATATCATTGGAGGAAATGTCTGAGGAATTTCAAAAGTAAGTTTATTAAATTATTTTTATTTATTTCTATATTATAATTTTCTTTTAAATAGAACATATTGTTCTTGGTAGTATTTGTTAAAAAGTTGCACTAAAGACAACTCCCTATTATTATTGTTGTGCCCTTACATTATTATTGTAATGTCGGCTTTGATTATATTGTGACCCCTTAGACTCCTATATATAGAAAGGAGGTTTTGTCATTTGAATCATCCAAGAATTGTTCATTTGTGTAATGTAAAGGAGGTTTTCCCCTTGAAGAGGCTAATTTTGAAGCCGTTGATATATCTCTTCTTCTATTGTTGCATAACATTTGGTATCAAAGCTTTGGATTCAAGGGTTTTGTTACTTCAAAAAGGCCATCGTGGAATTTTTGCTACAACTTGTTTTTTACGAAGCTTAAGAAGCTAAAATTAAAACTACGTGAAGCTGAAATGTTTTTGAAATTCATGTTCGAATTTCACATCTTTTCTCTCTATATTTTCGGATATATGAGCTTAGGAAGTTAGGATTTTTGCAGGCTCCAGAATTCCATCTCAAACAAGTGAGAATCAGATTTTAACTTCATAAAAAGTGAAAGAAAAAGGACGAACTTTAGTTGTTTTGGTATCAATGTCAGGGCCGAAGGTTGAAACGGTGACACATGGCACTATGTACAAATTCACTCTACTATAACATTCTATAATCAGGTCATCGTGGGAGATCGGGCATAAATATTTCCTAAAGAATCTAATATTATTCTTACTTGTGGGGTTGGAAAGAGAACTTATAGGGATACCACAAGATAAAATTTCATACCTTGGAGATGCAAAATTACAGAGATACAACATATTTAATACCAAGCTCTTACAAAGAGAAATAAATGTGTGTAGTTTTTTAAAATTTGCATAAGTCTTGTTTGAGAAATTAGTTTGAAGTGATTCAAAGGGAATAGTGAAGCATAATTATCATTAATTGATGACCCGAAGAAAGAAAATGGAAACACCTAGTAAGAAACCCAAAATATCTACTATGACACATGAAGAAGAGGAAGAAATGCAACATGGTCTATCAAAATTACGAGGGCAATTGCAACAAATTTTGCTCTCACAAAAAGTAAAAAAAGCTAAGATGGATGGTTAAAAGAATGGCATGGAAGCTAAGATCAATGGTATAGAAGAAAACCTTAAAGGTAACATGGAATATGTGAAGAAATATTTGACAAAGTTTCTACAAGAAATGCTTCCTAATGGTGAAAATGTAGTAGAGGAAACTCATGAAGAGAACAAAAGAAATGTTAATCATGATTTTATAGACTCTAACGTTGTATTGAAGACCCACCATGTTTCAAATATTGATATGACGAATTTTGATGGAAAAGATCTTGTAACACGGTTACTACAGATGGAGTAATATTTTGATATCCATAATGTGAAAAACACACAAAAGGTACACGTTGCAACTTTATATTTGGAACCCAATCAGTTTGTATGGTATTGATGGCCTTTCTCTCGTAAACAAATTGTCACTTGATCTCAAGTAACCTGAGGGTTGAACTTCTGCGTTTGAAGAAAGAGGATGATTGTTAGAAAAGAATGGAAACTGGGACATTACTAAGAGGGGGGATGAATCAGTGGTGTGGAAAAATTATATAATTTTCATAAATTAACTCTTCAATCACTTTAACATTTATTCATAGATCAACAAAACAACACAATCATGTAAAATATAACATTACATGCACACGAGAAACACATACACACAAGACACCATTATTATTTTTATTTCAAGCTTCAACTTGATCATCATTTCCCAACAAGCTACAACTTGTAGGTTTATCAGCTACTACTCAAAGGAACTTCTATCCCTGATCGTTTAACACCTACTACTCAAAGTGATTGTTGCCCCAACTCATTTACTAGTACTCACTAGAAGGGACTCTTTCACTTACCTGTTTACCAGTACTCACTAGAAGGGGAACTTTCCCATGCCCGTTTGTCAGTCTCTACTGAAATGGACTCTTGCCCCCAAAGATTTACTAGTAGCCACTAAAAGGAGATCCTAGCCCTGATCTATTAGCTACCACTTGCCAGCCTTACTGGACCATCTTTCATCTATTTTCAAACTCAGATCAATACGCCACTTTTTTCACAGTCAAATAAATCTTTCTCACTGCTACTTCTCATCAAATCCACCATATAAACACCTTCAACAATGTCTGGTTGCTAATACAAACACCATCATCTTTAGAAATTTATGAATGTTGATAATAAAAAAAACATGCGACAACAACACCAACACTAACAACTATGCTTCATACAACACCCTAGCATCACTCTGTTTCTCTTAACAATTCCTACAACCCTTGCAACCACCTGCTTCTTCTTACCACTCATTCAACCATGTTCTACTTATTCGAATTTTTCCTTTAAAGGAATTTTGGACTGACAGTTTTAATTTGAACTTTGGTTATCTTGTTGTGAAATTTGTTGCATGAACTAATATTTTTATCCTTTGTCTTATTCAGGTTAGTCCTCTAAATTTTATCTTCAAGTCTTCTTATGCTCCTAACCTATTACTTCAATAAATTCTGAGTTTAACTGTTGTTTTCTTCAATTCTCTCTTTGTTACAGGATTTGGCAATGCGCCTGTTATTTTTAATGCAGTTTAATTTTCCTTAACTGCCAAATATGTTGCTACAACTGACTGTTCTGCCGAATTTGCCTCTATCTATTATGTTTGGATTTAAATGCCAAACAACACCACTGATCTATCACTTATCAAGGATGCCAACTCATTCACACCGTTGCGGGTTTTAATCTCCACCAAAACTACTAGTTGTTGACTATTCATTCCATGTCGTTGTCGCCAAACCAGACTACCATGCACAACAATTTGTTGTAGTTTGAGAAGGCCTTCGTGGCTCTTTTTAATTTAAAAAACAAAATGTTACTATATTTATTGAATTAGCCTTTAGGAACTTTGTCACTAGCACCTTCCTCATTATTTGCCATAGGACCGGTCTCCACGACCACAACCTAAGGTATTGGGTGCTTATCCCTTTTTTAGCCCTATGCAAGGCTTTTTTCTTTTGTTAAAAAATCTATGTTGTTGATCACGCTTCTACATGAAGCAACCAATTACCAATCCAAAAGGCCCTAACTTCATATCTCCTGACTCTTTTTATTATCAACACCCTTTGTTTCTATGTGAAACATACCAAGGTAGGTCCAAGCGCTTAGCCATATCTCCCAAGAGCCTCAAAAACTCTTTTATCCACATCCTGGGTTCATTTTTATGCGAAGTGACCCAAGTTGGGTCTAGGCACTAAGCCGGGAACTCCCAAACTTGATGCATTCCATTTGCACCTCTATATAAACCTCCAGGCTATGTCCAGCGAGATGATCTGTCCCTTGGGGTCCTCCCAATAGCTCTCTGATTCTCCACCATCCACCAACTGTCACACTTTTGTGTCTCAGTGCCCCTGTCTCCTGGAATTTTCACTTAGTGCACACAATAGTTCACCCATTGGGGTCTAACTTTCAGGTTGACGTTTCCATGGGGACCGCCCAATGCCCTCTCTATTGGCTACTGCTCTGCCTCCGTGGCTCAACCCTTTATGTCCAACACTTTCGCAAAAGTTCATTTAACAATCCCGCCAAGTTGGGCCTTGCAAGATTAGTTATCTTGCGAAGTCCTTCGGGCACCTTTGTGATTTTCTCTCGCTCTGTCTAAATGCCAACATGTCCTGACACCAGTCGCCTAATGCTCCAAATTCTCAACATTGAATCTTTCGATTGATACCTCATGGATGATGTCATGTTGATGTCACTCACGCTACGTGTCAACCTTTGAGTGGTGATGAATGCCACCCAAATATAGGCCATTCAGGTGCCCAAAAACCTTGAATCTTCCTGCCACATAACCTTGCTAACAAAACCTCCTAACATCACTCGGGCCAATCAACTATCGCCACTTATCCTCTTGAAGGAGAGAGAAAATGTCCCTGAGACCTATGTTTTTCACCAATTTCTTTATTAAATTATTTTTGGCCTTGTCGACCTTTTCATTTGTTTTCTTCTAGGCCTACTCTTTGCTACACTACATCTTAGTTTTCCTTTGGGATTTTCTAGCTTTGTCGTGTGCAGGCTGAGATGGCGAAGTGGGCCTCCCTGTTCATTCTCATTGAATGAATCTTATGCCATCGTGTCCCGACATTAATAGCCCAACATGTAGTCTTGGTCTCTATTATAATAGCACATATCTTTAGGTTATACACTAGTCAGGTGGGCTCCACCCACTTCGTTCCTCTCGACACTTCTCATATGTGTGCCCTTTGCACATCTTTGGGGTACTCTCGCTGGGGTGATACCACGAGGTGGGATCCACCCGCTTGGTCGTCAGTGGACAGAGCGTAGCTTCTTTCCAAGTTATCACAACTACATCTGCCTAGTTTCTTGGACCTGAGTACACCATAAATCTTTCAGGGTGAACCCTCTAGGGTATCACTGTTAGGTGGGCTCCACCTCTGGCCAATAAAAAACTACTCCGCTACTTCTTTGGCCTCCACTTAAGCCTGGAGCTCTCGCGTAGAGGCTCCACCAGTCTTGGTGTTGTATTTTTGAAATGTTCCAAAGTTGGCTACGCTCCAGGTATTCACCCAAACATTTCTAAACTATAAAATCTTTGACTTGGGGTCACAGAGCTTTGACTGACTCTATCACATGATCCAAAAGGCCATTTTCAAACTTTTGTACATATCTTCGGGTTATACACTAGTCAGGTGGGCTCCACCCACTCCGTTCCTCTCAACACTTCTCATATGTGTGCCCTTTGCACATCTCTAGGGTACTCCCACTGGGGTGATACCACCAGGTGGGCTCCACCCGCTCAATCCCTAGTGGATAGAGCGTAGCTTCTTGCCAAGTTATCCCAACTACATCTGCCCAGTTTCTTAGACCTGGGCACACCATAAATCTTTCAGGGTGAACCCTCTAGGGTATGACTGTCGGGTGGGCTCCACCTCTGGCCAATAAAAAACTACTCGTTGCTTCTCTGGCCTCCACTTAAGCATGGAGCTCTTGCGTAGAGGCTCCACCAGTCTTGGTGCTATATTTTGGAAATGTTCCAAACTTGGCTACGCTCCAAGTATTCACCCAAACACTTCTAAACTATAAAATCTTTGACTTATGGTCATAGAGCTTTGACTGACTCTATCTCATGATCCAAGAGACCATTTTCAAACTTCTGCATACCACCGAAAAAAAAGAAAAAAAAAAGCAAAACAAAACAAAACAACCAAAAAAAACAAAACATAACATAACAAAAAAACAAAAAACAAAACAAAACAAAACAAAAGAACAAAAAACAAAAAACCAAAAAACAAAACAAAACAAAACAAAAACAAAAACAAAAAACAAAAAACAAAAACTGAGCTATTCCCATCTGTGTGGGTTTCACTTGCACCTAAGATGGCTTGAAACTCCAAAACTGGCTCCAAATCCTCTGTACCATACCTTTGCCACCAATGATTTCCATGCTTTTCCTTTTCCACCTTTGCCATTGCCTTTGCTTCTGCGTGTGCCACCTTTGCCATTGCCTTTTTCTTTTGCCTATGCCACCTCTTTCAATCTTTAACTCGACCACCAATAACAACTAATGAATTTTACTTTACCAATATTTTCCATTTCCATTTCCATCAATCATATTTTCCTTTGACATCAATGAAAACATATTTCCAACAATCTCCCCCTTTGGCATTAATGGGAATACCAATATCAAACAACACATCATCAACAATGATCATAACCATCTTGGGTTTGATCAACGCTACCTCAAAACCCCTTTGACATCAATGGAAAATATACCAACATGCTCCCTCTGTCAACAATCTCCCTTTGTCTCCTGATCTCGTGGACCCGTCAACTTCTTCTTCTTAAGTTGAAAAATCATATGCCTTTGATCTGATCCAAGCAACATCATTTCTATTTTGTGAAGAAGATTGAATAGAAAGGAAAGGAGTTTTCACTCCTAATCTTTGCCTCAAGCAAACAAGATGAATCTCTTGCCGAAACAACACATGCTTATGGAACTCATTAATGACAAGTAACTCCTATTGGTTTGAGTCTCAACTAGGATTACATTCATAACAGTGCTTACCTAAACACATAAACCTATCCTCTAGCAACAAGAGAAACCTTTCCACCAAAGTACAACACTTTGACAAACATAGAGGGACCCTCATTAGTGCATACTTAAATCAACAACCCAACTTGTACTTCACCTGGAAGACCCTTAATTAAAAAAGACTTACCATGACACATTTGACTCCTCATGAACAATATTCATATCAATACTTTCCTATCAACACTAGACCACATGAACATCATACTCTAACAAGGAGTCTAATAACTATAAATATCAATTCACAATTACTTTTTCTACCAGTTGATACCAATTGTTGAATCGATTCCATTGTTAGCAATAGTTGAGCACTTAATGACTGAGTGTCCTCATCCTCTGATCATGCTCTTGTCACCATAGATTTTATGTTTGATGCCAATTACCAATTGCAACAACATCACGAAAGCCAATCCATTTTGATTACTCACATATGCAGCAAACACCATTAGCCTCTGCAACACATAATTGATGCCAATTAACAATACTAATTGTCGATGTATAATATGATACTCAAATATTGTCTTGAGTATACTCCCCATGGCCATGCTCCCTCTTTGCATTAGAAATATGTAAGCAATACTTGCTAGAAAATATTGTTAACAGATCATCACCAAATACACACGCTCAGGCTACCAATTGATTTGACAACAACAATCAATAAACTATACTGCTCAACCATCAACATAGATAAATTCCTTGGCATTTTGCTTTCCACTCCTTGCATCTGACTTTTCTTGCTTCCTTGAAGCCAACCCATTCTTTTCAATGAAGAGGAACAATTGATCTACTCCGCTTGAGTATATTATCTTTCTTTTTATTCCACACCTGCACATGTTGAATTTTCTTGCGTTGGTTTACTTGACTGGGTGATTTCTTTCCATTGTCTGAGCATAATGTTATGCTTCTTAACCTGCAAAGCAATACCGAACAGAGAATATGCGAGAAAAATACCCAGAACACAGAATATGCGAAGAATACCCAGAACACAGAATAGCAATGATTTTATTACTCAGAGAGAAATGTTCACAGGCCTCTTCGAGGGGACAACCTCCAATAGAGCAGAGCTCGATTACAAAACAAGACACGATGCTCCTCGCAGGGAGTCTCTATCCTTTATATATGACTCCTACATGCAATACAACGGGCCAATACCGTGGGTTTTATTAATACTACCGCCCATTTAACCTTTATTTAATACTACCGCCCATTTACAACTAATTGTGGTCCCATTTGCAACTAACTGGGTTAACCACTTACAAATATTAATATGGACTTTATTGACTCTTGACTATGACGTGATCCCATGACATGAATAAGGGGGTTAGGGTGGGACCCTAACATGCCCTCCCCCTTAAGACTAGCCTTGAAGGCTGAAGCTGCGGAAACTGTTGAAGAATAGTGGCTGGTTCCCAAGTTGCATCTTCCGGAGAGGTGTCTTTCCATTTGACGAGGACCTCTTTAATCATGCGGCCGCGCAGGTGCTTGCCTCGCGTGTCTAGAACCTATTCCGGTTGAAGCCAAATTGACCCTTCCTCGTCCAATTCCGGTAGACTGGTTTGAACCCGGCAATTGTTCCCAATCACTTTCTTGAGGCACGATACATGGAAAACTGGGTGGATTTTTTCTGTAGGTGGCAAAGCCAACTTGTAAGCCACTTCTCCAATGCGCTGAAGTACTTGGTATGGTCCATAGAATTTTGGAGACAGCTTTTGACAACCCTTGTCTTTGAGTGATGTTTGCTTATAGGGTTGCAGCCTCAAAAAGACCTGATCCCCTTCTTGAAATTGGCGCTCTGAGCGATGTTGGTCAGCCTGTTGCTTCATACGGTTCTGAGCTTGATGAAGATTCTCGCGTAGGTGGGCGAGCATGGTCGCACGGTGTTGTAGGAGTTGATCCATGGCTTGTACTTTGGATCACCCCTTGAGATAAGAAGTAGGGGAAGGTGGAAGTTGACCATAGACTGCTTCATAGGGAGTCATTTTGGTGGTGGCATGATAGTTGGTGTTATACCACCATTCCGCCAGAGGTAACCACTGTACCCATTGGTGTTGCTTTTTTTAATGTTATCAAATGATTATATGTGAAGTAATCAATTACAAATTTATGTTTATGTTTGTTAATTGTTCTATTGTTTAAGGAGGAAGTTATATAATTGATGTCTTTGTTAATTATTATATTGATTTTTTAAGGGAGGAGGGAATAGGTTATTTTAAGGGATAAGAGTTAATTACTGATTTTTTAAGATTTCAAGAAAAGGTTTCCTGGTGTTGCTTAGTTTTAATCCATCATCCCAATTCAGGTTGTTCTTCCTTTTTTCTATTTCAATGGCTTCTTTGATTTTCGTTTTAAGATAGTGGTCTTCTTTTCTAACCAGTTTGACTTCTTCGATGCAGATGTATTGAGAGGAAGAGTGAACATGTTCAGCTAAGGCCGATTTAGAGGTCCTTTCTCTTCTTAAGTGGGCAGTGTGTTCTTTAATTCTAATATTAAGAGACCTACAAGTTTCACCTATGTGTTCCTTACCGCATGAGCAAGGAATCACATAAACACCTTTTTGAAGTTTAGGGTTATGGGATCCTTGACTGAGTTGAATAATTGTCTGATGGTGTTAGCAGGGGTGAATGCTACATTAATGTTATGTTTATTAAGAATTTTAGTGATTTTATCAGTGGTGCCTTTTATGTATGGAAGGGAGACCTTAGGAGTTGATAAATTTTGATTTTTAATATCATTGTTATTCATATTTAGGGATAGGTGCATGGCTTTATTGATGGTATTTCTATTGTAGTCATTTAGTTCAAACACCTTGTGAAGATGGTTGAGTTCATCATTTAAATGGTCAGGTTTAGATATTCTGGCTGCCCTAGTGGTTAAGGTCCTAATGATGTCAATCTTCTTTTTAGGGTGGTGATGTGAATTTGCATGTAGATATCTTTCTGTATGGGTTTTCTTTCTATAGACTTGGAAACCAAGAGACCCATCTCTTTTAGTTAGAAGGATATCAAGAAAGGGAAGCTGGTTGTTATTTTCAATTCCAATAGTGAATTTTATATGGTCAGAGAGGCTATTTAACTGATTGAGGAATAGGTCAAGTTTTTCTTTTCCATAACTCCACTTGGCAAATATGTCTTCTACAAACCTTTTCCATTCTTCAGGAGTGTATGGAAATGACCTAAGAGCCTTTTGTTCGAAGTGCTCCATAAATATGTTGGAAATTATGGGGGATAAAGGAGAGCCCATAGCCACACCATGAGTTTGTTCACAAATTTTACCTTTGAAAGTAAAGTAAGAGGATATCAAGCACAGCTCCAGAAGATCAACAGTTTCTTTATTAGTGATGTTTCTCCTGATCTCAATAGCTTCATCAATAGGAATCATGGAAAGGGATACAATATCAAAACTAACCATAAGATCTTCGTCTTTCATTTCTATGTTGTTGATCCATTGAACAAAAGAATGGGAGTCTTTAATATAAGAAGGAGTATTACCAGACAGGGGTCTAATTTTTTTGACTAGGTGTTTTGCCAGAAGGTAAGTAGGGGAATTGTGGGGTGAATCAATAATGTGGCCAAATTATACAATTTTCACAAATTGACTCTTCAATCAGTTTAGCAATTTATTCATGGATCAACAACGCAACACACTCATGTAAAATATAACATTACATGCACATGGGAAACACATATACAGAAGACACCATTCTTCTTTTTATTTCAAACTTCAACTTGCTTACATCATTGCCCTACAAGATACCACTTGTAGGTTTATCAATTGCTACTGAAAGGAACTTCTATCCACGCTCGTTTATATGCTACCACTGAAAGGGACTGCTACCCCTACTCATTTACCAACACTCACTAGAAGGGACTCTTGCCACTGCTCATTTATCAGTACTCACTGGAAGGGGCACTTGCCCTTGCTTGTTTATCAGTCTTTGCTGAAATGGACTCTTTGCCCCAAAGATTTACAAGCACCCACTAGAAGGAGCTCCTATCCCTTATCTGCAAGCTACCACTTGCCAACCCTACTGATCCATCTTTCATCTATTTTCAAACTTAGATAAATAGGCTACTTGTTAAAAATCAAATATATCTTTCTCACTAGTATTTCTCACCAAATCCACCGTACAAACACCTTCAACAATCTCTAGTTGCTGATACGAACACCATCACCTTCAAAAATTTATGATTGCTAATACACAACATGCAACAACAACACCAACAACAATAAATCTGCTTCATACATCACCCTAGAAGAACTCTGCTGCTCTCAAGAATTCCTACAGCCCTTGTAGCCACCCGTTTCTTCTTACCACTCATTAAGCCATGTTTTGCTTTTTCAAATTCTACCTTTAAAGGAATTTTGGACTGATATTTTTAATTTGAACTATGGTTATCTTGATCTCAAATTTGCTGCAGGAACTAATATTTTTTGCCTTTGTCATGTTTAGATTAATCCTCTAGTTCCACTCTTCCTGTCTTTTTATGCTCCTCACATGTTACTTCAAGAAATTCTGAGTTTAATTGTTGTTTTCTTTATTTATGTCTTTGTTACAAGATTTAGCAGTGCGCCTGCTATTTTTAGATGCAGTTTAATTTGCCTTAACTGTCAAATCTACTGCTCTAACTGGATGTTCTGCCAAATTTTCCTATGTCTGTTATGTTTGGATTTAACTTCCAAACAACACCACTAAACTATCACTTACCAAGGCTATCGACTCATTCATGCCGCTATCAGGCTTCAATCTAAACCAAAACTACTAGCTGTCGATTGTTCATACCATGCCACTATTTCCAAACCAGGATGCCATGCACATCACTTTGTTGTATGCTGAGAAGGCCTCCCCAACTCTTTAAATTAAAAAAAAAAATTGCTAAATTTATCAAATTTGCCTTTAGGCCCTTTGCTGCTAGCACATTGCTCGTTATCTGCCATAGGATTGGTCTCCATGACCATGGCCTAAGGTATTGGGCGCTTAGCCATTTTTGAGCCCTATATGGGCATTTTTCCTTTTGTTAATGGCTTTGCATCGTTGGTCACACTTCTACACCAAACAACCAATTACTAGCTCAAAAGGTCGGAGCTTCCTATCTCCTAACTCTTTTTACTATCAATGGCCTTTGTTTCTACATGAAACAGACTAAGGGAGGTCCAAGCACTTAGCCAGATCTACAAAGAGCCTTCATGGCTCTTTTCTCCATGCCCTGGGTTCATTTCTAAGTGAAGTGACCTAAGGATTAGGTCCAGGTGTTAAGCCTAGAACTTCCAAACCCGATGCATTCCATTTGTACCTTTATATAAAGCATTAGGTTATGTCCAGCTGGATGAGTTGTCTCGTGGCATCCTCCTAGTAGCTCTCTGATTCACCACCATCCACCAATTGTCATGCCTCTGTGTCTAGGTGTCCCTGTCTCCTTGCGCTTTTCGCTTAGTGCACACCACAATTCACCCGTCAGGGTCTAACCATTGGTTTGACATGTCTGTGGGGACTTCCCGACGCTCTCTCTATTGCTTGTCACTCTACCTCTGTGACTCGACCCCTTCTTCTTGATGCTTTTGCAACAACTCATTTAATAATTTTGTCAGGTTGGGCCTTGCGGGCTTAGTTGTCCTGCGGGGTCCTCCCGACACCTCTATGATTTTTGCCCGTTCTATCCACATGTCAACGTGTCTCGGCACCTACTGCCTGATGTCGTTGTCAAATTCTAAACATTGAATCTTCTGAACTGATCCCTATGGGATGATGCCATGTTGACATCACCCGCGCTATGTTTCAACCTCTGAGTAGTGACACGATTCACCCAAATACTGGCCATTCGGGTGCCCCAAAACCTTTAATTTTCCTGCCACGTATCCATGCTAACATCATCTCCTGACGTCACTTGGGCCAATCAACTTTGGCCACCTATCCTCCTAGAGGAGAGAGAAAAGGTCCCTAAGACCTATGTTTTTCACCAATTTGTTTGTTAAATTTTTTTGGGCCTTACCAACCTTTTCCTTTGTTTTCTTCCAGGCTGGATATTTATTGCGTTGCCTTTTCTTTTTCCTCCAAGAATTTATTTCTGGGCTTGACCTGTGTAAACTAAGCTGCCAGAGTGGGCCTCTCACTTCGTTCTCATTGGACGAATTTTATGCCATAGTGTCCTGGCATTAATAGCTCGACGCGTAGCCTTGGTCTCTATAATACATATCATCAGGTTATACACCAATCGGGAAGGCTCCACCTGCTCCATTCCTCCCAACACTTCTCATATGTCTGCCCCTTACACATCTTCGAGGTACTCCCATTGGGGTGATACTGTTAGGCGGTATCTACCCACTCGGTGCCTAGTGGGAAGTGATTAGTTGCCTTCCAAGCTATCGCAACTACATATGCCTAGTCACTTAAACCTAGGCACACCATAAATCTTCTGGGATGAACCCTTCGGTGTATGGTAGTCAGGCCAGCCTATTAGGCGGGCTCCACCTTTGGCCAATAAAAACTTCTCTGTTGTTGTTGTGGTCTCAACTTAAGCTTAAAGCTTTTGTGTAGAGGCTCTACTGGCCTTCGCATTGTATTTTGGCAATGTGTAAAACTTGGCTACGTGCTACATTCTCACTCGAACGCTTCTAAACTCTACAATATTTGACATAGGGTCATAGAGCTTTGAATGGATTTATCTCATGATCCAGGAGGCTGTTTTTAGACTTCTGCATACCACCAAAAAAATTTCCAAGCTTTTTCCATCTGTGTGGGTTCCACCTACACCTAAGATGGTTTGCAACTCCAAAACGGGCTCCAACGCCTATGCACCATACCTTTTCCACCAATGATTGCGATGCTTTGCCTTTGCCACCTTTTCCATTTCATTTTCTTTTACCTGTGTCACCTTTTTCATTACCTTTTGCTTTTCCTTGTACCACCTCTTTCAATATTTACCTTGGCCACCAATGAAAACCAATGTAGTTGCCTTTACCAATATTTTCCATTGCCTTTATCATCAATCATGTTTTCCTCCTCCATCAATGACAACACATTTCCAACAAGGATGTCATCATACCAGGGGTTGTCCATAGATATGAGGAACAAATGTTCGTTAAGGAAAGAATCATTGATTGGGGATCATTGTGACTCTGAAGGGAAATTTGCAATGAATTGTATAAGGATAACAACCTTCTTTATTTTAGGGAAAGAAAATTGTAGGTCTAAATCTTGAAAATAACTATCCATTGGGTGTATTTGTGGTTCATCATACAATGAGTGAGAAAATATCTCATGGGATTAATATTTGTGATTATTGTAGTGGTTCGTAAGATGATATAATGTCGAAGCATCTGTACTGAGTGTACAAGTGCTAAGGTTCTCTTTTATGTTGGCTCATACTTTAAGGCGGGCCCAGAGATGTTCTTGTCGATATAATAGATAACATGTTCTCTATTATATAGTCCTTCTTGGACTAATACCCTCACTATGGCTATCTCAGATGCAAATAAGTAGAGGGTGTAATCCTTGGTGTGGTCAGAAGGGCTAATCAATGAAGCTTTAGATAATGTATCTTTGAGTGATTCGAATGATTTTAGGGCTTGTTCATCCTATTAGAGTCCTATCATAGGAATCATTGATGTTGGCCTCTTACTATTCATTTTGGTCAATTTAGCCTATGAATCACTAGGTGTAATAGCCTAAAGCTTTGCTTGTCCAAGGAGTCCTTTAGTCCTTGAAGTCCTATGGTAAAAACCAGTCTAAGATTGGGAAGGATTTTTTCATGTCAATGTTTTATAAAGTCATGATGCAGGTGTTTCCATGATGAATTTCTCAGAAGTAACTTTCTAGTGGTATATTCAGTTCTTCAAACTAAATTCTAGATAAAATATTAGGTCAGATTGAAGTTTACTCTTCAAAACCCACAAAACAAAGGAAAATGCCTAAGTGTTGAGTTCCAAATCCCACATATCAGAGGTTTTGGAGAGAGAAAACAACGCAAGTCAAAGAAATCATTGATTAGCGATCATCGATATCGCAAATCATCAATCAGAGGTTCCAAATCCCTCATCCCACAGTTCAGAGTTCTAGAGCTCATCGCATATCACATATCAGAGCATAGAGTGATATCAGTAATTGATGATCGGAGGTCCACAACACATAGCATATCGGTGTTCAACGATCGGGGATTCACAATTGAGGTAGAGTGACCACATTCCAAAAACATCGATATGATATTGTGACATGATGTGAAATTTTTGGGGTTGTGACATAAACAGGCCTTTAGTGTTAAAGTGTCGGGAAGGTCGAAAATAGATTACAAAAGATTTGCTCATAAAAACTGAGAATGTCGGGCCTTTTCTCTCTCCTCCCAAAGGGACATGTGTCGCACAATGATTGGATCCAATAAAGGACACATGACAAACAGAGATTGGTTCCAATTAGATACACACAATAGTCAACGATTAGTTTCGGTAAGGGCCACGTGGAGGATGACGTCAGTAATGACGTGGCCATACGGTGGACATGTTGCAGGCAGATTCATCATCTGAGTGAAAAATATTATCTAATGGTGAAATGAGTTGTGCAAGGTCATGAGGATGTGGTTGAGAACTAACTATACTGGTAGGGAAACAAGAAAATGATGGGGAGGTTTATGTCGTAGAACCGAGTGAAGTTGACAATGTGCAGATTGGATGAGTCTGTACAGTCAATGTTGGTACCACCATTGTGGTGGGTTTAGCTATCTCGACACAAAATAATGTTGATCAAACAATGCAAATCAAGTTTCCTACGGTAGAAGAAATGAACCATATATGATGTTGCATGTCATCATCACCATGTGGTGGGAGAATTTTTGTAATGGTAAGTTTATGGTGAGTCGAAGAAGGTTCCCATGATAATGCTGGCATCTTAGGAGCCAATGTATCCTCTTCCATGAAAGGATGGTGTTTTGGGATTTGTTGAACTTGTGGATGTCATATCCTAATTTTTCCAAATGTTCGTAACATCGACCATGTCTCAAAACTATGAGAGTTGCTAGTACATATATCGCATGCAATATTAGTGCTAACGTAACAAATGGTATGGGTATCAACATCTCTCACATCATGATATAATGATGCATGGTTAATGTCTTGAGATGGGACACTTATGGGTGCAGGAAACCTCTATTTTAGTATCGGCACTGGTAGAAAGATGTGTTTCCCTGATGTTAGTTTTTCATAGTGCTTCTCTTGCTACTAAAAAATGTGGAAGGTATTGGAAATTCAGTGTACGATGTGCTTGGGAACATATGTGACAATGATTGCGTGAGCGTCTAGCTTGATTTGAGCGAGCGGGTCTAGGGATGTGGACAAATAAGAGAAATACCTCTCTAATATTTCTCAATTCCTGACATTGATTAATCAGATGGCCAATTTGTCACATAGAGCACATGTGTGTGGATGTTTTGGCAATACTTCCTAAGTCCATTTCGCCATACTTCTAGAGGCTAGCCAGGGGTAGGAGGTAGAATGGTTATGAGCGCATGGATGGATATTTCACGGTGCTTCTTCCTCAAACACACAAAAGATGGTTTTAGATCCATCATCCACCAATGGCGCGACAGGAAGTGATGGAGTGATGATATTGGCTTGTGCGAGTGCACCCAATGCATCTCGATACTGAGAGATTTCGGGGTAGAAATGGGTGTAATTCTCGTACTCCACGCATATGGCACATTCTTGATTAGTGTGAAGTTTCTTATTACGTGCTAACTTGGCCTTCTCTCTGATAGGTGGAGGTGGGGCTACGAACATTTTTGGGGCATGCATAAGAGATTTCAACTACTCTAACTCAGGACACAAGTTGGTAGGGTGCCCGACTACTTCACACAAAGAGCAGGATTGAGGTACCTTAGATGAGGAAGATTTTTAGGCTTCCATATTCTTTCCTTTTTGCTTATCTCTCTGGTTGACATCCACTAGTGTTGATGCAGGCGTAACTCATTTTGGGCTTGTTTCCTTAGCAATGGTTACGAGAATGATGCCTATTGAGGTAATACCTAAGTTTGATGATGTGGCCTATGGGGCTAGATACCAAAAAAGTATCGTGAAATCCATATTCAACAATGTGAGTGTTGCCATGACTTGGTGCGAGACAAAACTAGGTGGGGGATATAAGAAGGGTGTCTGATTAATGGCATATGGTAGGAATGTAGATTCAGTTATGGGCAGAACTAGGGGTGTGTGGAACTGGCTCCTTATTTTGAGGGGTGCCTGACAAACTCATCATGCACACCAGGGTTGTTGGGGCTATAGGGGCAACCTCCAGCAAAGGTGGGTCTTTAGGGGGAGTGTTGATGGTTTGAATAACCCTGGTCCGTGTTCAGTAAGAATGTGACTCTGGGGAAGATCCTATGAAAGGTAACACCCCATTAGGGGTGTTGGATGTCCTTTTCCCGTATTATGTAAGTTGTTCTACTGCAATTATTTTCCCATCATGAAAAAACATCATAATCCTAAATATTGAATATGCAACTGCAATCATTGCATATATGTAGCTTTGACCAAGAAGGATATTGTAATCTAATTGGGCATCTTGGATTTTTATGTCAATGAGCACAGTTTTACCAGTGAGAGCCAATGGAACGTCCTTGAATATGCCTACAAGAGCTAAGGGGCACCTGCTGTATGCGCTAAGAGTGATGTTTAATGCTTTGAGATTAGGAGATCCCATTTTTTCCAAATTGTTTTGGACATGATACATGTGGATGCACCTTCATCAACTATGCATTGATGGATGTTGACGTTTTGGATCATGACCAAAATTTGGAAGGAGAATATCAACGGAAGACATAGGGAAACATTATCTAAATCGAAAGCCATCAAGCGAGAATTGACAAGGTCAATTGTGCCTAATATAGAAAGTATGGATTTCTATTGGTTTGGGCATGTTTGTATAAGTTCCAAGGCTAAAATACATGATGGAGATTGAACTAAGTCATGAACTATGTTGTAGTTGTGATTAACCTTTGAGTTGTGTCATGTTCGACGCAGAGGCCCTTTAACCATTCTGGGGATGGTTTCTATGAGGGGTAGGGGGGTCATTAAGGTGTTGCAGTGGTCATGGTGGATGGGTTAGTTTTCGGTATATTTTTGTAATCTCGATTTCACATTTGTAGGAGAACTTCCTCCCCTGCCATGTAAATTTCGCACTTTGAGGTATTTTGGAACTTCGTCTAGGAGGATTATGATATTGTTGCTGGGAGGGTTCATGTTGGCTATTTACCACTCCCTAGTGGGGGAAGGGATTATGCATTATTGTAGGGGTTTGGCTTTTCCACTCTTTCCCATTAGTATCTTTTATCCTCTTCAACTCTTGGATTTGAGGGAAATGATGTGTATAATGGCCATATTCCCCGCAAATAGCACAAACATGGTTAGTCCTTAGACTAGTGCTCTTTTTTTGGTTTTCTAGGTTATTATTTGTCTGACCCTAGTTTTGATTCTGGTTGGTATTTCCCCCAACTAGTGCCAACTAAGGTTGTTGATGGTTGTTTCCCCCCTATCTAGGTTCCCCTTTCTGCTTGTTCGTTCCTTTCTTCTTAGTGGCATTAGGTGTATTTTCCATATTCAACTGTTCGAATGACTGTTGTTGTTGGGGGAAAGAAGGTTGCATGAAATTAACCCCAGTATTAGGTTGAGTTGGTGGGTTATTTTTTTCGGGTGATAGAAATGAAAAATAAGGTTCCCCTTGTCCTTGGTTGATGTATGTTCTCTAGGAAATTGAAACCTCTTCTGCAACCCTAGGAGGGTACTAGATTCCTTGCGCGGGAGGGTACCAACCACCCTGCATGGGAGGGTATTGGCCACCCTATGTGGGAGGGTAGTGGTTGGCCTATATAGCAAAATTTTGCATAGGTGCAGTATGACTAGGATAGTATCCTATATTGGTTGGTGGTCATCATGCAGGTTTGGGACCATATTGTTAGTAAGTGTTTTAGCGACCGTACACATTTCTAGATTGTTGGTAAGTGTTTCTAGGTTGATTCTGGGGTATGGTTCCGATTAACACATATGTAGCACTAGATGCTCTTAGTATTTTTGGTTTGAAAGACGGGAGGCGAGGGGCATTTGGGAGGACATCGTAGAGGTACCCAAATTATGTGTATATGAGCTCAAATTGTTGAGATTTGTAAATATCCTCTTCCTATTTTTTTGGATTTGTGGAAGTGACATCCTTTGATACTTCTAAGGTGAGGGATCTCAAAAATAAATCGAGGAGGAGTCTTGCTTCTATATGAGCCTTGCACAAGCTACAACATTTCCACCATTCATAAATGTGGTCTGAAATATGTGTGGCTATTATTTTCTTGAAATGGGTGAGAAGCTCCAATTGCAAGTCCTGGCAGATTGGGAGTTGGAAAAATGTGAGAAAAGCCATGGACAGAGAGTCAAAGTTTGTATGGGAACCCTAGGTATCTCCTATGTACCATTCCACTACTGGCCTCGTGAGGGTGAGTTGAAACAATCGTAGGTGAATAGAGTCATCAGTGATGCTATTAGATGAGCACCAAATGTGAAAAGTCATAACATGGTTTCTCGGGTCTTCCCCTTATTTCCCTTTAAATTTTGGGATATCCGAATGTAAATTTGTAGGCATGGGTGGCCAATTTTGACGATGTGCAATGGGTTTGTTAGTTAACTCACTTAAATCTAGAAGATTTAAGGAAGCTACAAATAAGACTTGGTTGTTATTTGCCATCATGAAACTATTTTGAACAACAATGTGTAAAGGAGTTCCCTACGAAGAAGTATGAGAGGGGTTACACTGGTGGGAATTGCATGCACTCTCTGGAGGTGTGGTGTGTGGAATCCCCAAAGGGGTAGTGTGTGGAGTCCCATGAGGGGTGGTGAAAGGAGTACTTTTAGGTGGAGGGTTCCCAATCAAAGTTGCATCAATAAAGGATGATCCAATAATGGTGGTTGCGTGATGTCTTCTACACCTAAATGGTGAGAGACCAGGCACACCTCTCGATAATCAAGGGAGGTTTTGGAAATGACTAGAGTAATGGGGAACTGTGGGGTCTCCTATGGTGTCAAGTGTGTGTCACTTTTGGTGATTATGGAAGGGGATATATATCAAATAAAAATCACATGCATAAAATAAAGTGAAAAACAAATGGTTACTTTCCCTTTAAGCTATGCTATGTGATAAATAAAATAAGAAAAAATGGTTTTTGTTTGTTTAAGCCTATGATAAAATATCCTATGAATACCTATTCATCCTTACCACTCTCAAAGTAACTCGGCCTTGTGAAGATATATTTTATGACATGTACTAGAGGTACGTCTCGAAAGAACTGGTGACACTTCCAGCAGCCAAAAGAATCAACCAAGGTAATAAAATGAGGCTTTAGTGCTTCCCGCACCTCCACTTATAGAGAAAGGATTCCATAATATTGGCCACTAAGCTACCTTCGTTCCATGTGAGCAGTCAAATCTTTTGCTTCTTGGTAATTGGTTACCAGTATCAAGCACTATACAGGTCAAGTAGCCCTATATAGTACTACACAAACTGGCCCTAAGATGAACCCCATATGAATCGGGTCCCTGACATGCTCGGGTAGTCTTTTCTGTGGGATGATGAAGAATTTTAAGCACCCTAAAAAGTATTCTAGGTTTCAATAATTTAACATGACCATGGTGGCTTATGGGATGCCTACTCCTAATGTTCCTAATCTGAGCTATAAATTCTTCTATGGCCCATGTGGGGAAATTTATTTGGTTAAAGTTATGGTTATTTTTTAGGATTCTTTCTTCACTTTTTTTTTACAAGATCGGTTACTTATATATTATAAAAACTTCGAGGACTATGTCCGATTACAAGTAATGGGAAAGAAATGGAGGAGAGGATCCAAAATGGGTGCGCAGACGCTTGATCCTTGTTGCTAAAGAAACGGTAGATAAAATGAAATAGGTAACGGCTATATTGCCGAACAAAGGAACCTGCTAGCCAACAAAACTTACAGTGCATAAATCCTAAGGTTGCTGCTGGTTGAATGAATCATCCGGTTGAGCTTATTTTCTTGCGTTGGCCCTGGTCGAGGCTTCAGCTTGCATGCTCTGGGTTAAAGTCCTAATGTGGGCTATCGCTTCCTCTAAGTGGGTGCATATATCCTTAAGAGCCTCGATCTCTGCTTTCTGCTTCTCTAGCTTCTTCCTTTTGGACCTGTTGTCTGCTTGATAATCCTCTTTGAGGTCATTGAAGTGTTTGATGAATCTGGCGATCATGAAGGTGTGCGCTTTACAGAGGGTGCATTCGCTGTTTGTGATGACATTCTCCAGAGGATTAGCTGCAGGCTCCCGGGCTTCCTGATGATCCGCCATTTCACAGAGTTGATGAGAGGAACCAGAGTCTTGATGTTGCTGAAGGCGGGAACAGAGGGAATAGGCGGTAGAGGGGAATGAAGGAGGCTGAGAAGGGGAGAGCAGGACAGAATTTCTGCTCGGGAGCGAGCCAGAGAAGAAGGGAGGGGAGCTGGAGACCTAAGGAATGATGAAAAAAGGAGGGGAGGAGCGCTGATACAGAGAAACAAGAAACGAGTTAGTAATAAATGAAAACCAGTGAGTGAAAATGCCTTGAATTTACCACTATAGGAGGTCGACCACCACTCTCAGGATGAGTGCGCGTTGCTTTAAGAGGAAGACTGTTCTGGTAGAGAGCGGAAACAAAGATCTTCGGAGCGATGAAAGCTGTGAGAAGAGAGGGAGCGAGGCTGCTTGTTATAAAGGATGAGGAGAAGCTCGAATGAGAGTTCAAGTGGAGGTGGATCCGATCCTTGAGAGGACTGAGTCTCCAATCGAAGATTTTGCTGCAGGCGAGAAAGATATTGGTGTGCAGTCCGCCTGGTCGACACTTGGGAATGACGGCGGAGATCATGAGGAACACGAGCTCGTATCTGAGAGAAGAGACATAGATGGTATCAGGGGCGTGGATCGAAGAGAGGAGGGACTCTGTGGTGTAGTCGAGGAGATTTGGTAGAGGATATGGAGGCTTGGATGTATGCAAATTTCGAGAAAAGAGAGGACTGAGGTGACCCAGACTCTGAGGAGGAGGGATGGGATATGACAGCTTAAGGAATTGCTTTGTCATAAGTAGAATCATTCTCTCTAACTTGACCTGCCAACCGGCTGGAAGCCTTGTTGGCTTGACAATCTGCCTCTGTGTTGTTACTTCTCAGAACATGTTTAAAAGTGGCCCCTGTTATTTCTCTAATGTTGTCAATGATCCTGTTTTTGATGTTGTTCAGAGCCGTTTGCTTAAATCATTCCCTGAGACCATGGCAACGATAATAATAGCTGAGTCGCCTAGAATGATTGGGTTTTGCATTCCAAGTCTCTTCAGGATTGAGGTGCCCAAGAAGAGGCTATAAGCCTCGGCCTTGTTGTTGGTCATGATACCCAGTCCCCACTCATAAGTCACGATAATTTTGCCCTGATGATCCTTGATAACTCCTCTTGCACCATCTTGACCCGGATTATTTTTGGAGGCCCCATCGAACTGTAGGGTAGGCCTCTTTTGGTTTATAATCCATTCAATAACTTCCTCATTGGAGCCTCTAAGCTTCCACTCCTTCCTTTTCTGGCCTAAGTTGAAGGCAGTGGAGTTCCTTGTATCTAAGCTGAGACTGAATTTACTGATCCATTCGATCTCCATTTTGTTCCAACTTTCTTGATCTGGTTGGGGAATTCCAATAGCACTTATGGTCTCGGAGATGAGCGCTATTGTTTTTGCCAAAGTGCTGGAGATGCTGGGCTTCTTGTTATTGAAAATGCATTTCCTTCGAGTGATCCAAATTTGCCAACATAGAGTTGAGGGGATGTTGTTCCACAATCTTTTGACAAGATTTTTGTTTTTCTTGGGGTAGGGGTAGCTGTTCCCCCAATTTTTTTGAAGAGAGGTGATCTGGTTGGGCATTTCTCCTCTACTTAACGGGTTGATGATGAGCTTCCAGCAGTTTTGAGCAAAGGAGCATTCAAGGAAGAGGTGGAGGCTGCTTTCTTCAGCTGCTCGACAAAGACAACATATAGAGGGACCTAGGATGCCTCTTTTCCTAAGGTTTTCAGCTGTGAGGATTTTGCCTTTGAGGAGTTTCCAGTTAAAAAAATTGACCTTCGGGAGACATTCAGATTTAAAACCACTTTGTAGAGAGCCCAGTTGTTGGTGACTGAAGCATTTTGGAGGATCTTTTAGCCTTCTTTGACTGTGTAGTTTCCTTCGTTGGGGTCCCAAACAAACATGTCCTCAATCGTATTGTTAGTGGGAGCTGAACCTGAAAGAGATAGCTTGAGTTCTGTCCAAAGGTCCCTGAGATTGTTTGGAGGAGAGAAGCGCTTCCAGTCCTGCCAACTTTTTTGATCCCAAGTGGAGATGTCATATAGTGAGTTTAAGTTTTTTGCTTCCATCCAAATTTGAAGAGGTCTGAGATTTTGGATTGTATTCCTTGGTCCTGTTCCCATTATACGATCATTCCAGATGTTAATATCTCTTCCACTTCCCGGAGCTCTGGAGATGTAATTTCTGAATTGGGGGAGGGTTTTTTTAATGAGCTTCCAAACTGGAGTGCACTTCCTGTCTACAATTGGTTCAGAGAGGATGTTGGAGTTAGGGCCATTCAGATATTTCCTTTTGATTACTTCTGTCCACCAAGCGCCTTTCCCGTTGACGATTCTCCAGATTAGTTTGAAACGCATGGCCATGTTGGATAATATTGGAATTTTTATTCCTAGACCTCCTTTTTCAAACGGTAAGATGACCTGATCCCATTTGACAAGGCTAAAAGTTTTGGAGTCCTGCCTTCCTCCCTGCCAAAGGAAGCTCCTTATAATTATTTCCATATGTTTGTGGGTGCTAGCGGGAGCTAGAGTGACTGCGAACTGATAAATGGGGAGAGCAAAGAGGATGGCTTTGATGAGAGTAGTTCTTCCAACCAGGTTGAGCCAAGTCATTCCCCAGCTCTGGAGTTTTCCTCTCAATTTTTCTATGAGTTTCACCCAGGTTTCAGTGTTGACCGAATCCTTTGCTAGAGGCAGTCCCAGGTACATGAAGTAGCTCTAATTCCTTTGAGATGGGATGTCAAGAATTGAAGAAACTCTTTGAATGCTGTGCCTGGGGACGTTCCAAGTGTATATCATACACTTTTTGTTGTTGAGCTTTCCTCCGGACGCTAGAAGAAAGGAGTCTAGCATTTTCTTGAATCTTCTTGCCATCAAACTGGAGGCTCCCCCAATTAGGAGTGTATCATCTGCGAAGAGTGAGTGATTTATCCCCTTAGTTCCTCGAACTATACTGACTCCTATGATTTCTTTTTGCCTTCTAAGTTTTTCCAAGTGTATGCTCAGCGTTTCAGCCATGATGATGTATAGGAAAGGGGAGAGGGGGCAGCCTTGTCTCAGTCCCCTTATGCTTCTGAAGTAGTTGCTTGGTCTGCCATTAATCAGAGGGGCTGTCCAGGGATGAGTTATGCATTCCATGATAATGCTGATGAAAGTGTTAGATATCCCAAATTTCCTGAGAACTTCTTTAAGGAAGTGGTGGTTGACTCTGTCGAAGGCGTTTTCCATGTCAAGTTTGATAATCATGCCCCGTTCCTTCCTACTTAAGCTGCTGTGAATTGCCTCTTGGATAAGAATGACATTATCCGTGATTTGTCTGCTTGGGACGAAGCCCCCTTGATTCTCTGAGATGAGGGAGGGGAGAAGTTTTTTTAACCTATTGGCGAGGATTTTGGTAATGATTTTGTAAGAGACATTACACAGGGAGATTGGGCGGAAGTGGTCAAAGGATTGGGGATTAGGATCCTTGGGAATGAGGGCTAGGTGGGAGGATTTGATGTTGTTCCCCATTTTGCATTTTATGAAGACGTTTTTCACCATCCTTATGAGGTCTTTCTTTATAGTCTCCCGGTGATTTCTATAGAAGGCCATTGTAAACCCATCTGGGCCTGGGGCCTTATCTTGCTGCATACTAAAAACTGACCACTTAATTTCCTCTTCCGTGACCTCTTGGTCCAGCTATCTGTTTTGAACTTCTGAGATTTTATTTTCGATTAAGCTGAGAAACTCCTCATTGTCCTGAGGCTGGGGATCTACAGATAAGAGTGAATTGTAGTGTCTGTAGGCAGCCTCCTCGATTTCTTCCTGGTCCCTTATCTCTCTCCTGTCCACCACGATTCTCTCTATTTGATTCCCTGCGCGTCTGAGTTTTAGACTGTTATGGAAAAAGGAAGTGTTTTTGTCTCCAGCTTTGAGCCAAAGGCACTGAGATTTTTGTCTCTGTTCTTCTTCTTCCATCCTATTTTGCCTGTATAATTCTTTATACATTTCATTTTCTTTGGCTTGGTCCTCCTCTGTATAATGGATTCTCTCCTTTTCCTAGTTCCATTGCTCTAGCTGATTGTGGAGGTCTGTTCTTTTTTTGTTTTCCTCTGCTGCGTGGTTTCTTGCCCACTGTTTGACCATGGTCCTGAGAGATTTAAGCTTGGCTTCCCAAATGTAATGAGGCGAACCAATGACTTCATTTGCCCACTACTCCTGGATCAGGTTTCGAAATTCTTCTTTGTTGTCCCAAGCTTTGTTGTATTTAAAGGGGAGAGGCCCCATGATCCTTCCCTTATCGAGACTCAGGGCCACTGGTTTATGATTTGAGGTGTAGCCATGAATGATTTTGCTTTTGATGTTTGGGAAGCAGGATTCTTTCTTCACTTATGGTGTGAAAATGTAAGATAAAATAAACTCAGTACAAAAACTCCAGAAACTAGATGCCCTTTGTACAAATTTTAGAGAAGCTTAGCATGTGAAGTGTACTGTGTGCAAGTGGTAGAGTGAACATACAAAGTGTGAGAAGATGTGGATATGTGATGATCCTTTACAATATCCTTTACTTACACTAAGTTTTGATCTTTTATTGTATGGAAATAAATCATATGTGGATAATGGACCACTTATTTCCTTCCTATTACACTATGTGTGCCTAAAGGGAGATGGAAAAAACCAAGTGCTTTAAGAAAACTTTCATATGCAAACCAAGATCATCTAAAAAATGCAAGGGAGAAGGGGATACTTACTTTCCTTATTAACACTTGATGCTAGTCCAAAAAGTAATGAAATAAAATCTTTTGGTTAGTAAACAAGATGTGTGGATAATGGGCCACTTACTCATTTACTAATTAAGATATGTGTTTTATGAAAAATAACAAAATAAATTGAAAAATATGTGTGGATTACGGCCACTTAATTTTATTCTTAATTAAGCTACGTGAGTGATGCAATTTGAAAGCAAAGACTATGTTATTACTCTACTAATGAGGATTAGTAAAGAAACTAAGCAATCTAAACTATCTAGAAAAAATATGCAGAAGTGATAAATTCACTAAAGGTTTTGAATCACCTAGGAAAAAAAAATTACAATGGTTATTTGTTCTCTCTGTAAACCGCGTGGGTTTCCTATGCACAAGCGCGCAGACTGCGTGTCTGTATATGAAAAGAGGCACTTGACCGAAAAAATAATTTGAGAAGTCAATCTTGCTTTTTGGCTGAAAACAAGTCCAAGAGGTCCTGCAAAAATTCCAAAGAGGTGATAGAGGCACAATAGAGTGACAATGCAGAGAGAAGGTCCTACAAAAACAATTGTTAGATCAAATAAAGGAAACTAGTGGAGTAACCATCTTGTATTAGTGTGTTTTTTGCTATGGAGTACCAAATACACGTTCCTTGGAGTTGGTTGTTGCTTACAAAGAAAATACAAGCAATTAGTTGTTGTTAGTGAACAAATATGGGTAAATAAAGCACTGCAAGTAGTGAAAACAATGCATACATAAAGATAAACTAAAAAAATAATAAATAAGCAAATGAATAATGCTTGATCAAGTAAACGCATCAACAAAGTAATGGAAAAGGGTTCCCTTTATTGACTGTTGAATGTGGAAGAGATACAATAGATGAATAAAACACTTGGAGAGGATTTTTTAGCATCAGTTCTCAAATAATTGTTTGAGAAATGGTGCTAAAAAATCCTCAACAAGGAAGTTCCTTTCCTCAATATCCTTGGAATATTCCTCTCTCTCTCTCAAATAAGTATGAAGACTCATTCAATGATGGAATCCTCTCTCAATGAAATGCTTGATTTCTAGGGAGAAATTTTGGCAGCATAACAATGCTTTTCTTCTTCTTGTTATTATCTCTCCTAAAACTTGTATTTATAGAGTTTATTGGTCACTCCTCCTCCCCTTGGTTCATTAGTGTGGCCATTCACCTTATAAATGATATGAGAGCTACCAATTCCTTGCCTTTAAGGCTTCTTGGGGCTCAAGGATCGAATTTGTTAGCCCATCATATCAAGATTTTGAGTGTTTCTCAAGCAAGTTCGCAACCCGAGGTATTGGCTGGAGGGTTCCACGACTACCGATGAAATAGCTGCACGACTGTTAATTTTCAGTAATGGTGCACCCGTGCGGTCCAAGATTTTAACTTGAACCTTAGGAAAGATTTTGATTTTTGGTTTTCATGGTGTTTCCAGCTGAAAATGTCACCCCTGTATGTGTTGATCAATAACTTTGAGTGTCTCTTAATGCATACATATGAGTGTACGATTTCCATATGATAAAAATCATCTCATTCCTTTATCACACTAATGGTTCCTTGAGAAATAACTTGATAGGATCTCACACATTTTCATCTCTCTTTTTTCACAATGGGAGGCTACTTGGGTCGGTGAGAGCGATCGTTCATGAGTGAAACTAGCTTGAGACTAAAATGTTTGTACCCTAACCAACGGTTAGGGACATGCACCAAGAATCAATAAGGAGTAGATATCTCTAATACCATTGATCTAGGTTGTACATGGAATTTAAAAATTAAAGGTGGGAAAGGAAATTAAACACACACTGAGAGAAATATGATAGAAAGAATAGTAATATGTTGAACCCAACTTCTATCAATAAATGAAATAGTAGAACATTATAGAATGGAATGGTGGTAGTTATCTCTGAATATAAATATGTTAGCTACAAGAATTTAGAAAGCTATTACAAGAGCCCCAACAAATGGATTTTTAACATAAATAAAGAACACTAGAGGTCCAAAACCCTAACCCTAGAAAATGAAGCACCAAAATGTTTGCGGGATCTAACGTGATTAGTTGGTACATCAACTTCCTAAGGGCACAAATTTTGCATATAGTATATATTTAGGGTACACAATATCTCATTGGAAAGAACCATATGAAGATTACAACTTTCCACTAGGGCCACAAAATGCAATGGCAACCATTTGTCCCCTAAATTGTCTAAAAATATAGTTTAGGGCCTCAAAATGGCCTTAGAAGTTTGGGACCCAAAAAACCATAGAAAAATAGCCAAGAAGATAAATAACTATTGAGTTAGTGGAAGAGGTGGGTGGTCATCAATATCCACCCAGATTAATAGACTTTCTCATCAATTAGGTCACTAGACCACGAAACCACAATTTGATTAATGAACCGTCAACTACCCTAATTCCACTTTTTATGCCAGCAATTATTTTTGTCCACTAGGCCACTAAGCCACCAAAAAAAAAAAAAAATCCACTCAACACACTCAATCCAATAATGGATGTCAACCAATGCCAATAATATCCATTAACCTAACATCTCAATATATTGTCCTTTTGGACTTGACTCCTTTCGACTAAGATCTTGGTAATTCCCCCTCCCCCCCCCCAACTAGACCATAAGAGTTGGGGCTAGATCCTGTTGAAGTTGTAACTAGGTTCATTCTTCATAATGTAAATTTATCATTGATGTATTAATTATATTTTTTTCAAAACATGTTCTTCATGCTTAGATTAAAAAAGAGTAAGAACTTTTTATTATGAATCAAAAGAAAAATCATTTCAGTCATGTCCCATTTGGAAATTTGCAAGAAAAAGGAATTTGAATTTTATTTTGAGTCATTATTCCACAAGATGACCAAGCCATCCCATCCCTTCAAGCGACACCTATTCAAACCTCCTGGACAACTAAATATAAGAGAGAATTCGACCTCTTAAAGCTCATTCATTCGACCACCAAGGAAGCACATCTAAAGCTAACGAAGGAGAAGAAGAAGACGAGTAAAAGTAGAGAGAATACAAGTCAAAATTAGAAAGTAGATTCCCTCATTGACCGAATTTTGAATTCTACCAGCTTCCATGTGTGAAAGACATTTTTTTGTGAAAAGAGGAAGAAATTTTTGAGGTGACCACGGTCGAATTTCAACACCTTGTTGCTGGTCCGAATTTTAGGAACAATAACTTTGACTTTGCAGGTGACTTGGAGGAGGGTTGGACTTGGTATCTTGGATATATCTCATTTCGATCTAATTCTATAAGAGAAGGATTGTTGGGGTTTCCCCTTGTGGGTTTTTCCCTAGAAACTAGCCTAATTTTGGTGTCTCTTGTCTCATTGTGATCTCTATATTTTTCCTGAAAGATTGAACATTTGTATAATTTCTTGATGAAGTCGACATAAGAAGTAATAAAAAGACATCTAATATTCACAAGTAATTATCAATAAGAGAAATTAGGTGTCAGACTTCATTACACTTGGTTTCTGAATAGATCTAAAGCCTCCCATGCTGGAATTTCCAAAACTTCTGCTAACAACATCGAAAATTCAAAGGGTTGTCCTTAAAATTTTGAAACTTCCACTAATATCCAAAGCCAGTTTCAAAGGGTTTAAACTGACTATAATAGGGCATAAACCTTAGCAAAATACTCCTAAAGGATAATAAATATTCTCTAGCCTATGAAGGAATCCCATAACACTGCCTTCAATCTGTCATCTCCACAAAAGAAAGACATAAGATGGAAAATGGCCATATCTTCTCAGCCTTTCCCAACTGAGATGAAATAATCTCATTCCTTCAAAATATAAACATACTAACAATTGTTTCCTCTCATGGTCAGCCTAGTAAAATCCATTTACATTACAAAATACATGAAGAGCCTCAGAGGTCAAGTCACCTCATCCATTCATCTCACTAAACTACACATATCACATTCACCACAATACCTTGTTTAAAAAATAATCTCTATGTATAACATTAATTCATGAAGGAAGTCATAGCTAGAACCCAAGAAAAGATATACAATACATTTAGCTCGTCAATTATACATATTTAGTAAATCAACATAAAAACGCTCATGAAACTATGAACAATTATTTTTATTTCATTAACATAGAGATATATAAAATTATCTAATTCACTTATACATTGTTGGAAACTAAAGAAGTGAGATCCACTCTCCACCCAACTGTAGGCATAGCTACATTATATACTTCTTGTAGTTGGACACCCCCAAACCATATTTGGTGCTTTAAAAGGAATCTTCTATCAAGGTTCTACAAATTTCAAATTAGAGTAGAGGACATGAAATCCACTCTCCTTCACATAGATGTATCAATATTCTAACTTTCAAGCCTCGAGATAGGGCCTATTAGTGCTCACAGTATGGCCACCATTGGCCTAAACAACAAAAATGGATTCTTTCACTAGTCCAACCATGCCTAAGTACTTAGTAGAAAAGGGAGATAAGTATTGTGTTTGTTTTATGTACTGATTCTAAATTTCTCAAGCAATAAAATCCTCCTTTGAAGACCAATTTTCCCCAAGAGGTTGTGGGGTTTTTCTGGGGTCAATTGACCAAAAACTAGTGTTTCAAATGTTTTGAATGCTTCCATAATTTTTGCATTAATTGTCAGTTGATATGAAAGTGAAAAAATAGTAGAAGCACTCTTTAATGTTTGCAATAAATGCATTCTAAAATTTATATCAACATGAAAAAACACGTGGGTTGGGCCTAAACAAACACATGCAAACTTGTAAAGTGGGATAAGGGTGCAGATCATTTATTTTCTACAAAACACTAGTTTGTGGGATGAGCATCCTTATAAATTAACATCGTTTTGTCAATTTCCTTGAGCAGAAAATAACAAGGAACAAATTGATGAGAGTCCTGAATGTAAAGGAATGTGGATTAATCATGGCCTAAATGTGGATAACCCTGCATTCTGCAGTGATATTGCTACACAAAAATTTGATAATACTGAAGAGATTACTAATTTTGACGTGTATGAGGTTGATATTCATAATAGTTGCAGTTTGTATCATCGATGGGAGCACCACAAGTCTGAAAGAGGATTTCTTTTATAGTGAAATTGTGTTTGCTACCTCTAAGAACAACGCATACAACTCGATGTTGGATAGAATGTGATAGCCCTAATAATCTAAAATGTAACCAATAGAATAACCAGTATGACAAGATTCCTTGACCAAATTGTGGTAGCCCAGATCATAATGAAGAGGATGACCATCCATTTCAAGTGTTATCAAACATTTTGTAGGTTGTTGATTTTGCACGCATTAAAAGCCAAGACCTTAAGATTACAGGAAAGGTTGAGAGAAGGCAGCTTATAACATGGGGTAAGAATGTTGATAATGATGTTGATGAAGTAAAACTAGAACAAATTTCTAAGGTTGAAAGCTAAAATTCCAATCATAATGGTGGGCCACAAATTAAGAAAATCCATCAAAACTGTAATGAGAACGAAAATGGGGTACAAATGAGCTCGAAACCACTAATAAATGTACCACAAACCTGAAGCTTTGCAAAGGATCCAATGACAACAACCTTGTTGTTGTAGCGTTTTCTTCTCAAAGATGTATGAAAAGAACCCACTTAAGATTGTGGATGACAAACAATCTCAACAATATAAATGGTTGTTAAACATTGTAGATTTGTAGCCACTGATAGAAATAAAACCTGCCAAAGTCTGGATCTATGCTATAATCATAGTTAAACAGCAAAAAGAAAGAGTAATAACTCCAATCATCCAATGGAAACTAGATATACAGAGAATAGTTTTATTATAACATCTGTGAAGGGAACAAATAAATGTTACTAGTCCCCCTCTATGGGATGGGTTCTTGGCTATCCTCAAATGCCTTCAGCTTGTGTAGAGTCTCTCTCCTCTATAATGTGTAAACCCACCAAAAATATGGTGTGAGAAAATGAAAATAATCAGAGTTACAACAGTGAGTGCAACAATGAAAATAATTAAAAGTGAATAATGAATGGAAAACCCTTATATTTATAACAAAATATTGAGTTATCTTCAAATAATGAGCAATAATAAAATATTATTGATCTCATTCTTGGAATAACCACTTGGAATATTTTATTATATTTGGTTAGGAGATAAAAAGTATTTAAAATTTTATTTAGAAATAACAAATAAATAAATGATTTATTTATTATATCAAGGAATTAGTTAAGGAATACTAAACAAATAATTATTTATTTAATTATTCCTAAGCGATTTAGTCAAATTTGACAAAGAATAATAATTAATTAGTGATTAATTCATTATTCTTAGATAAAAATAAGATAATAAATGATTTATCTGTTTATTTTTCATGATAGGGTCAAATATGACAAGGAATAATAATTGAACAATGGTTTAATTAATTATTCCTAGAAGAAAATCAAATAAATAGTGATTTATTTAATTATTCTTCATGGGTTTAACTATAAATTACTTAACAAAGGTGGTTTATTAAGTAATTTCTCACTGTGAAAGCAATCTTACTATGGTAAAATTGGCTTTACATGGTGTACTTCGATCCATCTAGTAAATTAAGCTAGATGATCAATTTTTTAGTGATAACACTTGTTGGCATCATTGAAAATTTTTCGTTGTAGGAATATGGTAGTAAGTAATAAGGACTATAACTTCCTTCTTGCTGAAATTGAAAAGATTGAAAAATATCATTTTTCCCAAGTGGATCGAGAAGAAGATAATGAGATTCATTTGACAAATCGAGTTCATATATTATTGATGTTCTTATGTTTTCGTCAAGCATGTGATCATTATCTTCTTTTTAAAAGTTGCTTATCCATTTTTAGTTGGATATCTTTTGCAGATGTATCCAATGAATTGTTTGGAAGGTTCATTGGCTCTTTGTCTTATTTGTAATTGCATTCCTAGAGAACTATGTGTCATTATTTCCAGTCATGTATTTTAGAATCAATGCATATTAGATCAACTTAGTACACAATTGTGTTATTTGTAATTGCATTCCTAGAGAACTATGTGTCATTATTTCCCGTCATGTATTTTACAATCAATGCATATTAGATCAGCTTAGTAGACAATACCATTTTCCCTACTTGTGTGTACAAAAGTCATCTTAAAAATGATTCAGTGTTATCTCTAATTGCCTTTGAGCATTGCATCTCTAATTGATCTCAATGAGTTTAGAAGGGGGATGGACAATGACTTAATCCAATATACTTTTATGCAACCTACAACATTAAAAATGATTTTGTTAGTACACAAGCCTTCATAACATCTTGTAACATAATTAAACACATAATTCACAATCAAAATCTATTAAGAAGTAATGATACTAGTATTTGCACATTATTGTGCAAAGAAAAGCTGACGGATTTAAACAGAGGGGAGTGTGTGGAGGAGGAAAAACAAAATGAGACCACTCACTGCTCTGTAAATCTTATTTTAAGTTTTTGCCAATCCAATGCTACCAGAAACCGTTCTGCGAATGGCCAGCTACAGATCATTGGCCATAATCACACTACCAATCTTGTTGATTCTGCTACAAATGATGTCAATACAGGGATCGAACTCGCTACTTTTGTCTGCCTCCAAGCACAAGATTCCCAACGTAAACTGAAGAAAAGCACTCATTTTCTGATCAAATCCATGTGGGAGAGCTGGTGGCAGAGTCGTCAAAGGCAGAGAAGTGTTTAGAGCACTCATCCAGAGATTTGAGCAAAGGCATCGTCATAGGAATTACATTCTTCATTTTGTTTTTGGTCATTTTTGCAGTGAGAGGGAGCTATGTTTATGTGAAGTGTAGGGCTAATATCAAGCTGGCCAAAAACATAGGGGAATGCGTGGAGAGGGAGGACAAGTTCAAATTCTATCAAGGAAAACAAATCTTAACAGTGTCGTGAGGATAAACCTCACCATAGAAAAGTCTTCATATTAATAATTATAAATACATAGTTCATAACAAAAATCTAAAACGAAACATCTATATCTAAATCTAATACCATGGAAAGTGGTATAAGTTTGATATAATTTAAAATTTTATAACTTTCCAATTTAATATGATAAAAATGGTTTTAGATAATAATAATAATAATAATATGTCTAATTTCAATCAAAGTTTTAAATGACATTGATTATTTTTAAACAATTGATAAGGATGTAGATCAAGATATCAAGATAATTTGTTAAATGGAGTTAGAGGAGGAAGGGTTCAGCCAAAGTTAGAGGTGTGCTATATTTGGCAGAGGAACCCACATTTGGACCAAGGCACAATTATATTTTTTTATTATTATTCCTTAACTTAGGAAAATTTAAATATAGTCCTATAGTCAAGAATTAGAACAATCTCAGTTGTCTAGGGAGACTTAATCTCATCCCTTCGTGGTACTGGTGGGCCCAGGTCAATTTCTAAGAGGGAAAAAGGGTGCTCACTTGGTTCATTCATGCACTAGAAACTTGGTGGCTAAAGGCAACAAGAAGAAAACACTTCAAGCTAGGGTTTCAGCAAACTAAGGCTTCAGATCAGCGCAATTAAGTGTGAGAAGAACAACCTCATTATCACTTCCAACCATCGTCATCATCAGCCAAGCCACTAGAATCAACGCAAGAAGGCCATACATAGTCATACGGTGCTTTACAGATATGTATAGTGTGTAGATAAGCAAGGCCGAGAGGACACTCGGGTAGTTAGGGCATGTTAAAGAAGTTGAAGAGGATCAGGGAAGTTTCCTACCTCATTGCAATCAGTTTCTAAATATTACTATTGTTGCTGTAGCCTAATAAGAAGCCACCAAGTTTGCAGGTTTTCCCCAGTTAGGGGTTTCCTGGGTAAAATTTGTTGTGTACAATTTTATGGTGTGTTTGTCTTTATTTGTTCCTTATTTTCTAGAACATGCTAGTTAGAAAACTCAGTACATTTATGGATTGAAGTTAAAGTTCAATTTTTCGCTCTTTGCTTAGCATAGTTCACAAATTAGATTGATGAGTTTTAAGAAAATCTAACATCGTATCATACCCAAGTCTCTGAGCAAAGACCAACACCTTTATTTCGACCTCGAGAATTGGTTTAAGGGCAGAGGAGAGGCAAAATATAGTTGTAGGTTGCGCTCAAGTTTCTAGCAATGCCCTAGGGTTTTGACACAGAACGCAGATTTTCTCGTCAGAACAACGTGCTAGGGTTTCTAAAGAGTTTGACCAGCAAAATCTCTTACCAGGGTTTGAAACTAGAGCACAATTTCGAGGGAGCAGCAAATTTCTTCTCATGGAAGGAGAGGATTACTGTGGTGCTAGAGGATGGAGGTGTGAAGGAATTTGTGGAGAACCCACCAGCCACCCCAACTGACCCTCAACAGATCAAGAACGATGCTAGAGCAAGGAGGATTATCCTTGAACGAGTCAAATATCACATTGTACCATATCTTTCTAGCAATAAGACTGTCAAATAAATGTGGACACCCATTTTTAACTTATACCAGGGCTCAAGTGAGGCTAGAAAACTTTTCCTCAAGGAGAAACTCAAAAATATCCAGATGAGCAAGTCTGAGCCCATAATCTCTTATCTCACCAATTTCACCGAGGTGGAGGACGAGTTGGTCAAAGTGGGGGAGACAAAACTTGAAGGCTAAAGTAGACATGGTGAGTCTTACACTATTAGGGTTTCACAAATCATGGGATAACTTTCAAGAGGAAATGAGTGGAAGAGAAATGCTCCTAGACCATGAGCGGTTATGGGGTTACTGTGTCCAAGAGGGGATTTAGAGGTAGGCTAGATCTGGGGCTCATGTTAAGCATGAGGATGAAGAGAACTTTTCCCTAGCTAGAAAAGGGGTCAAGGCCAAGAGCAAGAAGAGCATAGGAGGGGTCAATCCAGCTCCAAAGACAAGAAAGAAAAGAAGGATCTCAGCAAGATAAAATGCTTCCAGTGCCATCAATTCAGACACTACACCACCAAGTATCCTTAGAGGAAGAAAGGGTCCAAGAAGGACCAAGTGGAAGCTTCAGCAGAGGTGGATAAGTTTAGTTCCAAATTTGAGGAATTCTCGCTCATAACTTGCATGGAAAGCTTAGTAGCCAACAACGTATGGTGCATTAATAATGGAGCATCCCACCATATGACTGGGAACAAGGAGTATTTTAGCAAGTTGACAGAGACGGACTTGCAGTTTCACATTGAGCTAGGAGATGATGGCAGGTACTTGATGAAGGGTTGTTAGGGTTGAGAGGGAATCTAGTAACCCTCTTAATCTCAAGGATGTCCTCTACATTCTAGGTCTAAGGAAGAACCTTGTTTCATATTCATCCCTAGAGGAGAAGGGTTATGAGGTTATCTTTAGCAAAGGAAAATCCTTCCTTAAGACTTGCAATTCTAGAGCAATGAAGTAGATTGGAGTTAGGGTGAAGAACCTCTACAGGCTACAGTTTGAGACAATCGCGGCCTTGAGTAGTAGAGAGGGTCGTGAGCAGGGTATAGACTTGACACCTTAGGGATATATAGAACATGCATATGGGTCATTTATATTAAGAAGAGCATAAAATCCTCGGGGTTATAGCTACATGGTTGCCACAATGCAACACGGACTAGCATGACGTGTGCAAGTGTGTCGAAGCGTCCTTTCCCAGTAGTAACAACCGATTCAAAGGCATCTTGGACTTGGTTCATTAAAACATTTGTGGTACATTCCCTTCTCCATCCCTCATGGTATACAAGTACTACATCGCCTTCATTGATGACCATTCAAGGAAGACGTGGATATTCTTCATGAAGAATAAAAATGAGGTGTTCTCGATGTTCCTGGAGTTCAAAGCCTTGGTGGAGAGCCATATAGGAAAGAAGGTCAAAGTGTTGAGATCACATAATGGAGGGAAGTACATCTCCAATGCCCTTGAGGATTTGCGTGCCAAGGAGGGCATCAGGACAGAGCTCACCCCACCCTATAACCCTCGGCATAACGGGGTGGCAAAGCACAAGAACCAGAGTAATGTTGCATGACCAAGGACTACCATTATTTCTTTTGGCATAAGCATGTCACACTGTAGTCTTTCTGCAAAAAAGAGTCCACATAAGGTGCTTGGACGAATTACACTAGAGGAGGCATTCACTAGAAAGAAGTTACGCGTTTCTCACTTCCATATTTTTGGCAATTTGGTTTACTTCCACGTGCCTTCAGAGAGCCAGAAGAAGCTAAAGCCTATAATAGAAAAGGTCATTTTCGTGGGCTATAGTGAGACATCCAAGGTGTACATACCAGCACTAAAGAAGACAATTATCAGGCATGATGTCAATTTTGAGGATGAAAGGGCTCTTAGGAAGTCCTTAGAGTGTGAGTAGGCTACAACACAAATGGTGCAGTTGCAAGCTCCTAAGTAAGAGGCTTACCCAACTCCTCAAACCATGTCACAACTAGTTATTGGGTAGGCAGCACATCAATTAGATGAAGATCCAACGCAAGAACAAGAGGAGAGAGAATAGCAAGCAGGGTACACTCCAATAGTGAAACCTAGCACAGGCACAAGAAAGTCAAGGTTGGATAATTAGTTGATTGAGGAGGGGCTCAGGACAAGGTTGGGACACCCAACTCTACATTTAGGCAAAGTAATCAGCCATAGAGATACACATGTTATATGGCATTAATGAATGAGTCCTTAGACTCAAATCCTTCTTGCTATAAGGAGTTAGCCTCTCAACAGATTTGGTATGATGTTATGGTGGAGTACTCTTCCATCATGCAAAATGACATCTAGGAGATTGTGCCAAGGTTGGAGGGAAAATCTATAATTGGATCCTGATGAGTCTACAAGATTAAGCATTGAAATCATGGGAGTGTGGAGAAGTACAAGGCTAGATTCATAGCCAAAGGATTCTCTCAAGTGGAGGGCACTGACTACGATGATACTTCTGCACCCGTGGCTTGTTATTTGTCCATTAGGAACATTTTATCACTTGCAACAAATATGGGATGGAAGATCCATGGACGTGAAGATTGTCTTCCTTAATGGTGTGGTTGAGGAAGAGATTTACATTGAGCAGCCCAAGGGATTTAAGGCACATAGTAGGGAGATGCATGTGTTCAGGATTAAGAGGGCTCTATATGGGATCAAGCAGGCTCTACGAGTGTAGTATTCTCACATTGACAACTATCTTCTAGAACTAGACTTCACCAGAGTGAATTTTACCCTAATTTATACTACATTGTGGTTGGGGGACAACCTCTTATTCTTCTATTGTATGTAGACAATCTCATATTGACAGGGGACAAGAAGCTCATTAGTTACTGCAAGAAGGATCTTGTAGCCGAGTTTGATATGAAAGATATAGGGCTTATGCACTATTTCATAGCGTTGGAGGTATCGCAGGGTGATGGATAGATTTTCTTGGGACAAGGCAAGTACGATATAGAGATTCTCAAGAGGTTTTGCATGCAAGATTGCAGGCCCATGCCCAGGCCTCTAGTGACAAACTGGAGGAAGGTGGATGGTAACATAACAGAGTGAATTGATGCCACACTTTACAGATAAATGATTGGGTTGTTTGTATCTTGTGAACAGATGACCAGATATTTGTTATGCAGTGAATGAGCTGAGCCAGTTCATGGTTGAACCTACTAGAGTGCACTGGGTTATTTCCAAACATATCGTTAGGTACCTCAAAGGCACAGTGGCTTATGGTTTTTTGTACAAAAAAATTGATGAAGTGAATTTGGAAGGCTTCACATATGCGGATTGGGCAAGGGGTTCCACAAATAGGAAGAGTACTTTGAGTTTTACCTTCAACGTTGGGTCAACAGTTGTTTCTTGGTTCAGCAGGAAGCATATATCAGTGGCACTGAGCTCAACCAAGGTTGAATACATGTTTGTCAGCTTGGAATATTATGAGGCTATTTGGTTGAGGAAGCTACTTGTTGGGCTTTTCAAACATAGTTTCGAGCCTATAGTCATACACTTTGATAATATAAGTTGCATTAAGATCTTTGACAATCCAATGTTCCACAACCTCTCCAAACATATCGATATCCAGTACCACCTTATTATATATTGTGTTCAAAGGGGCAAGATCAGACTTCAATACATACCTACAACAGAGCAGATAGTGAACATATTAACCAAAACTTTGCCTAGAGGGAGCTTCACCTATTTCAGGGAAAAATTGGGTGTGGTTCAGAATATCTTCCTCTCTAAAAGAGAGTGTTAAATGGAGATAGAGGAGGAAGGGTTCAATCAAATTTAGAGGTGTGTTAAGTTTTGCAGAGGGACCCTCATGTGGACCAAGGCGAAATTTTACTTTTTTTTATTATTCCTTGACTTAAGAAAATTCACTATGGTCGTGAATTAGAACAATCTTAGTCATCCAGGGAGACTTTGTTAGGTACCTATAATATTAGTGTACTCCCATATTATTATTGTCATTATAGCTTTATTTTTATTGTTGTTCCCATGTTGTCTGCATATTGTTATTATTGTGCCCCATAGAAGCCCACTATTGTTATTGTTATGCCCTTACATTATTATTGTTATGTCGACTCTGATTATATTAAGACCCCTTAGACTCCTATATATAGAAAGGAGGTTTTGTCATTTGTACCATCCAAGAATTGTTCATTTATTTAATTTAAAGGATTTTTCTCCCTCGAAGAGGCTAATTTTGAAGTTGTTGATCTATCTCTTCTTCTATTTTGTGATTTGGTTGCATAACATTTGGTATCAGAGCTTTAGATTCTTGGGTTTCACTACTTCAAACAGGTCCTCATGGAGTTTCGCTATAACTTTTTTCTACAAAGCTTTAGAAGCTTTCAAAAAAAAAAAAAAAAAAAAAAAAACCCATTTGAGACGAAATTTTTATGAACGTCATGTCCAAATTTCAAATCTTCTCTCGCTATATTTTCGAAGATATGATCCAAGGAAGTTAAGGTTTTTGCAGGTTCCTGAATTCCATCTCAAACAGGTGACCTTGGGAAAATTGTCATAATTTTCTCTCTAAGCATCGGATTTGAATTTCATAATAATTTATAGAAAGAGGATGATTGTAATTTTTTGCATATCATTTTCAAGTCCGAAGGTTGAAAACGTGACATGTGGCACCTCATACAAGTTCAGTCTACTGAACTAGTCTATAATCATGTCATTGTGCAATATTGGGCATAACTCTTTTTTGGAGAATCCAATCGTGATCAGACTTTTGGGGTTGGAAAGAGGACTCGTAGGGATACCACAGGATGAAATTTAAGACATTGGAGATCTGCAATTACAGAGATACAACATATTCAATATTGAGCTCCTATAAGGAGAAAAAAAAGGTGTCTACTTTTTTAAAAATTTCATAAGTTTTATTTGAAAAAATAATTTGAAGTGATTCAAAGGGCAGAGTGAAGAGTAATAATAATTAATTGATACCCCTAAGAAAGAAAATGGAAATACCTAGTAAGAAACCCTGTTGGTATGGGGTCCCCTGGGTCAGTTTTGGGGTTAAAATAACTCAAGTTTTGATGTATTTTTTGTAAGTAAGGTAAAGTCTCTGCGATTTGTGGATGTGGAGCGTGCAGATGATTAGGAGTCAAAGGGGTTTTAGCCACTTGTTTATGTAAATTTTGAGTTAGTTTTGAGACCTGCCCATGGTTCGCGGACCATGGGATTGTATGAAAAAGGCTATAAATAGGTGTGTCTTAGAGAGTCTAATGTAGAAAATGTAATGTAAGATCATGGATGTAATGGGTCGATAGAAGAGAAGTGATAGCGTAGAAGTGGGTCGGATAGGAGAAGAAAGGCTCTGCAACTGAATGCGAAGAGGCCTAAGTAGAGTCTGCAGTTGAGTGCGTGAACCCCTACAACTGAGTGTGCAGGGTAGTTTCCAGTCTGTAAGGCTGAACTAAAGACCAATACAAAAAGTTACCAAAGAATTCCTGTGTATATCTGTTTATCTCTATTTACTTCTGTTTATGATATATGTTGTTGATGAATAATGTGTTTATGGAATATTGATCTAACGATGTGCAATTCTCTTGAATAAGCATTAATAAATGTACATAATGCATGTTAAGTACTTTCACAAAGGCTCTGATGAATTATGTCATGTTTGCTAAATAACTTAAGTAGATTTGCGCGAACACTAATTAAGGGTTGTTCTCTAATGTGCGTAAGTGGATAACTCGACTATTAAGGGTCTGCAAAGGTTGATCATAGACCTTCGCGAAGGTATGAAGATTGTTTTAGTATACTTTTAGTACCGAGCCCTAAGGGCTTATCGATCTACGTGAAGACAGATCTGAGGTGCTAAAAGACATTAAACTCATCTCTGGATGCAAAAACTTGGTTCTTGCATCCCCCCATACTGCTTCGGGTGAGATTGCAGCCCATGCTACGCGGGTGGTTGCCGAAAGGGCCAGTAGTGTAGGGATTTGTTGGTTGGCACAACAAACTCTGAACTTGGGTGAGGACCCCCTAAGCCAACAAATGGTTCCATTGCCGGGACTAGGATCTACTTGAAAGAGATCTGTGCTGTCACATCACTGGAACCCAACCAAGAAAGAAATTGAAAAGTGGCTGGATAGAAAAATTCACGAATTCACGGTGCAGGAAAACAGGAATGCACGCCTATTAAAGGAGCAGTGGTTGGATAGATATTTGTATACAGAGATACATCAGATCTTCTCCTGCACTTTTCCCGTTGGATTGTACAAGTGGTTAGCCAAATTGACAGCCAGCCAAGGAAGGTGGAAGCTTGATAATCCTATAGTGTGGACTCTTGAATTAGTGCGATGATTAGAAGCCTCTGAAAACTAGATTTCGCGGGTTGTTGATCATTGGCTCGATCGGATTGTGGGAGGATTTGTTACAGAATTTGCAGTCGATACCTCAGTCATCTATAGCGAAGCGGAGCGACAATTTTTCAAGGGACTACGAGGTAAGTATTTAATATCTTTGAATACCTGGATTAAAATTTTGTTATGTGAAAAATGGGTTATGTCATTACCTTGATGTTTGGAGCTACGTGAAGTGGAAAACTCTTTATATATCGAGAGAGATCAAGTCCTAAATATAACCCGTTGATAGGACCTCCTTCAAGCGACGACGAGGGAGCGGTACAGGCCTCACCGTGGAGTGTCGTCCAGTTGATAACACTGGGTTTTCTGCAGACACTTCATCCATCCACTCCACCTCCACCGTATACACCTTCGCCCACACCTCCACCACCACCACCACCACCATTCAACATGTCGAACACGATGAAGTTGCCGATTTTCAAGGGCACAAGGAATGAAGATATGGAGCAATTCTGGTTTTTTGCAAATGTTGTGTGGAAAGCACAACATATTACTGGTGACAATATAAATAAGGTACAATTGTTTTCTGCTCTATAGGATCGCGCGCTCACTTGGTATATTAAGTATTGTTCTGATAATCCTCTAGTGTCTCTAGTAGAGACTAAGCTTGCTTTAAACAAGGAGTTTAGTAAGTCTAAGTCTGACTCGCAGTCAGTAGTTGGACTTAAGGAAATCATGATGAGGGTTGATGTTACGCCTTGGGAATTAGATCAAAGGTTGAAATGTGTGATTCGAGAAGCTAACATGCAGCTTACAGATGGTCAGCATCGCGAGTGGTTTATAGCTCTGCTTTTGCCTCATCTAAGGATTGCTTTGTCGCAATAGAAGATAGGAACTTAGGCAGAAGGCCTGGAAATTGTGATGAGGTTGCATGCAACGCCCATTCAAAATGCGACCTTGGGGGTACAACAGATTCACTGTCAATTACAGAGCCTCTACTCAGAATTGCAAAGCTTGAAGAAAGACAAGGAGACTAAACTAGAGGTGCACGTGAAAGTCTGGTGTCTGAACTGCAAGAGACAGGGGCATGATAAAGACCATTGTCCTCTATTCTCAATTATATTATAGGACAGGGACTAATTCCCCTGAGGCTAGAAGCTCTAGCAAGACCGAGCGTGGGGGCTACAATATGGTGTGTTATTTGTCAGGTTGTTGGACAACATGCGACAAATAATTTCCATTTGCTTCAAATGTTCATCTAGCCACCGTAGTAATTGTTCTGTAACTTTTTCAAATAAGTGGGCCACGATGAGCGCCACTGTTGCAGCTATGAGCTGATGATGGAAAGAACACCTACATACCGGATGCAAGTAGAAACTCGAACTCCGGAGCAGGGTGTCAGAGGAGCGTGTGGAGGATATCAAGGATGAGGATGAGGCTGAGGAGGAGGAGGGCCTCATAGAGGCCGGGGTCAGGTTATCTATTACAACTGCGGAACACCAAGGCACTGTTGAGATTTGAAACTACATCTCTTCTACATACTTTCCTAGACCTTTTTCCCCTCACTAGTGCCTCATAAGCTATCAAAAGATCATTACATATTGATTCTAAGAGTGCATTTAAGTGGTTTTCTAACTATATTTTTGTGATTGCTATTTGACTTAGATTTTTCTCATCAGCTGCAGAATGCAGCCACTTTCCGCAGTTGACTCGAGATTCTGCAGCTGTTTTTATTGATCTCTAGGTTACAGGTGTCGGAAAGCAAAACGAGACATGTGGGCAGTTCAGGAATGATTTGGACATGGACCAGGTCCTATTGGTTCAGCCAAATTCATAAAGGAAAGCCTTGGTCAAACGATGGTCAAACGAGGAGTTCTACAACAAACAGGTCTCTGTTTTCAACACGTGAAAGGTCCGAGGCCGTTCCTAGATCCATGGATTCATTTTGATAGTTGTAGACTGCCTCCATGAAGCAAATCCAACATCCACCTTTTGGTAGATTGAATGATCATGGAAACCAATACGTTAAGCTCACGGGTTCTGTCTTTTTACGTGTCCTCTGCTGAAGATGTTTCATAGGGAAAACAGTTATGTAACTTCCTTTATAAATAACGCGTTTGCAAACGCATGTAGCTAGTTTTTGATATAGTCTTGCCATTATTTTATGTATTTTTGCCATGACATTGGTCCTGCTATTGTAACGAGAGGATCCTTCCTCTATTTTGCAATATAAAAAGACTCTATTTCATATGACTGTGTGAACGTAATTTCGGACTGACAGCATGTTAACCGAGGCCGTGCAGAGGGCCCCTGCTGGCTGAGGTTTTGTTTCTTTGTTTCTGTAAAGTTTTCATGTGTTTTTTTCTTATTTTCATTGTATATATTTCATAGTTTGTTCACCTGTGTATATTTCATAATTCAGTTATGGTGTTAATTTTTCATTCCTGTACATGATTTTCCAAGCATTGTATATTTTTGCTAACACTGAACAATGTGTTTCAGGATAGGCTATGCTCGAGCGTTTTTATATAATTTTTGCAATAAATAGTGACATGAGATTGGCCTCTCTGTTGACTTTGTTTTTTTTTTAGCTTTTCAATTTCAGTTATGCTTTGATTTCGGTCTTATTCATTTGTTGTTATTAGTTAGTTTAGATATCAAATTCTTCATGTCATTTAACGTTATCTCGAGAGCCATGGCTTAACCCCGAAAAGCTACTTGGCGAGCTATCGGATTATGAGTGAGGTGATTTGATTTTACTTTCATTTCTGCAATTAGATGTCAGGTTCTTCATGACATTTGACATTATCTCCAGAGCCATGGCTTAACCCCAAAAAGCTACTTGGCGAGCTATCAGATTATGAGTGAAGTGATTTGATTTTACTTTTTTTTTTTTTTTAAATTAGATATCAGGTTCTTCATGTTATTGACGTTATCTCCAAAGCCATGGCTTAACCCCGAAAAGCTACTTGGCGAGCTATCGGACTATAAGTGAAGTGACTTGATTTTACTTTCATTTACAAGTAGGTAATTTAGATATCAATTCCTCATGTTATTGACGTTATCTCCAGAGCCATGGCTTAACCCCGAAAAGCTACTTGGCAAGCTATCAGACTATAAGTGAAGTGAATTGATTTTACTTTCATTAGTCTGCAATTTTTGGTTTGTTTGAGTGCAATAGCTTAACTTTTATTTATGTATTTAGATGAGCAGCAGAGACAGTGATTTCATGATCAGTAGTTCATCATTTGTTTGATTTGAATAGCTGCACATTTACATTCTTGTTCAAATACTAATTTCATCACTAGTATGTTTTGAGATCCTTTGAAGTGTTAAGCTCTGGAAGTTATCATAAGGGACATAATTGCCTTAAATCTATATCCAAACTTGCCATATAAAGTATTCTTAAAACTTAGGAATAGGATTTCCATTTGCATTAGGAGACAAACAAAGACAAAACACCCAAAACAAAATAAAATTGAAAACAATAAGAAGTAAGAAAGAGGTTGCCTTGCACATATAGTGCGCCACACTTCATCAGTTTACGACTCCCGGATTGATAATTAATGTAGCAATTTAGGACATACTAAATTGACTAAACAGGCACTACACGCGGGAATGTCAGAATCAGACACACCTATAATGTCAATACTGTAGCCAGTTTGACCACACTATAGAAGTATGTCCGGCATTGATAGCTAAGAGGTAGGAGAAGAAGGTGCAACCTCAACAACCTACACAGAACTTATAGATGATGAGAGTTGAGCCCCGTGAGGAAGATCAAAGTGTGAATATAGTGCTGAGAAGCGGAATATTGACTGGCAATGATAAGGGTAAATAGCCTAAAGAGGACAGATGGGTCCGCAAGACCCCAGAGAAGGAAGTGGGTTTTGACCTGAATCACGTGAAGGAAACATTTATGGAGGCCAAGAAAAGCTTCACTGAGGTATCTGCCTCAAGAAGTCAAGACAAGGTGCAAGAAACTAGCGCTCCAGCAGAAGTTGACCCCTATGTTCTTACTACGTTTTTGGAGACTTGCATAAAAATGTTGCATGAAATCAAAGATGTGGAAGGCCTGTAGGAGTCAATAAAAAAATGCGCCAACAAAGAGAAGGTCCCTGATGGACACCGGGTGGTCAAAAAAGTTGGCAAATATAAGGCAAGAACAGGCTGCGAGATGAGGCTCACCGCACAGATAGGAGATTATGGATGGACTAGGTCATTTTGGATCTAAGAACTGGTGTGAACGTTTTGCAGAAGAAAATGTGGGAAATGATGGGGAGACCTACGTTGAACAACTTATTTCCCAATGTAGTAATAACAGCACGGGGCCTTGATTCATACACAGCATGTCGCTTCCACAAGAATGGTTGTCCTAGTAATACATCACAAACTTCAAGGGGAGCAATGTCACACAATACCTCATCCGTGAAGGGCTTGATTTTGTATGGAAGGCGACACTGCTGGCTCATGTGAAGATCTCGTCCTTGGTGAAGCCACCCAAGGGTGTATGGTTGTGGATGTGCTGTGGTCGGTAAGCCCAACCGCTTCACGACCTCTGCCGAAATGAGGTTCTTTTGACTCCCGCTATCAACAATGAACTGTATCAGGGAGCCCTTTACCCACATCTGGGAGTGGAAGAGACGCTCCTCCTCCTCTGGATCTTTGGGTTCATTTTTCTGGATCTTTGCGGTAGCAACAGTGGCACTGGGGTCCGCATCATTGATCTGCTTCCCTTTTTCATACCCCTTATCGGGTTCTGACTCCGAGTCGGAACATGCATCTGATTCTGAAACCTTTAGCTCGGTCACCAGTGACTGCTTGGCCCGACACTCACTTGTGTTGTGAGTGGAGCTCTTATGGAACTCGCACCATTTTCCGGTGTCCTTTCTCGGCTTCGCGGTGCTGTTCTCTGCTGGCAGCTTTGGCTGGTTGTCTTGGGCTGTCCTGCCTTGGCTTTGTTCTTTGTTCTGTGGTTTAGGGGCACCTTTCCCCTACTTTGGATTTGCGGATCCAAAGTCTCGCTTCTTTTGTTTAAGCTTCTGCTCGACCTTGACGGCATACCGGTACGCTGCACCGAGCGAGGGGATGTTTAGGAATTGTATTTCTTCCTGGATGTACTTGTGCAGGCAGCCACGGTATTTGAGTATCAAATGTTTCTCTGAATCCTTGATACCCAACTTTGTGCGAAGATTATGGAAAAGATTGGTGAACTCCGGCACGTCTTGGTCCCTTCCCTGCCGCAGCGTGGTCCACTTTATGTATTCATCCTCATAGCTCCCGACAGGGTAGTACTGCTCCTTGATGGCTGCCCGGAACGAGTCCCAGGTGGTTGCGGCTGAAAATAGTGAGCCAGTACTTTCATCCTTCTGCTCGCAGTAGGTTTCCCACCAGTCCTTGACGTGGGGGGCTGCTTTGAGAAGAGCAAAAACAATCTTTTCCCGACTCGAAAATTCATGAACGAAAAA
>APFE030823317.1:0-20721 GCA_000404065.3 Pinus taeda | reverse complement strand
AAATATAAACACAGAAAATGCATAAAACAAGAGAGACACAAATATACGTGGTTCACCCAGTTTGGGCTACGTCCACCCCGAACAACTAGTCCTTCCTTTCTATTATCCAGCAAAATGACGAGACACAACCTACAACAGATCCGCTGTAATATCCTCTGTTTACTCTCACAATCTCACCTCTCTGCTTCTCGCTTGGAGAATACACATATATTACATAATGCCCTCATACAAAGAGAGGGGTTTCCTTCTAGGGCAAAAAACCCTAGAGTAAACATAAGTTCTACCGTCAGACCATCTGCCTAATGAACGACCCAGATTGACTAGAAATTACTATACTTTTACAAGGAAATTTTACATCAGTTTTTAGCTTATGGGGCGCTGCCCTTGGACCCCCTTGGGGGGGACAAGTCCCCTCGCACCCCCCCACGTGGAGGGGTGTACAAAATTCCTGGGGTATACATCCGGCTGAAACAAAGACCTCTGAACAATCATGCTCCACACACAACACTAGACTGCTGGAACATCTAACATAAGCTAGAAAAAGATAAAGCTAATAATTATTGAACTAATAGATAATTCTGGAAGTAATAAGACAAGGCTTGGTTTAAGCATAAAGGTTTCATCATACATATAAAATGGTCAGAAATAGAAAAAAGAAAATAAATGAATGATCGAGAAAATTAAAGTAGGAAATCATATCTTCTAAATAACTCTTAAAATAATGAGGTAAGATCTAAACATAAAGGTTTGTATATAATGAGAAAAACATAAAGGTTTGATGATACATTTAAAATGGTAAAAGGTAAAAGCAAAAAGAAAATAGATGAATGGTATGCCAAGGAGTGATTCTCCTACCTATCTACCTAGAAATGGGATCAAGAGGGATGGACAGCCAACACGCACCCCCCGCACACTAAACTGCCAACTGGGATAATTGTTGCAGCTAGCTAAGCATCATGTTGGCCCTTCTGACCTCTTCTTTTTTCCCCTTGGGTCCTCGAGGAAGAGAAGGAACCAAAGGATTTGCTAGCATTTTCGAAAAGTCCAATAATAATTAGACAGAGAGAGAAGCTCATATCTAAGAGAGATGGCAGAAAAGATGCTCCTGTGAATAACTATAGTGGAAGTGGAGAAACCATTTCTATCTCAAGCTTTCCTGACAGTTATGATACCTACTGCTCTACATCCACCCCAATTGATTAAATGTCGACCAACTAATTTAATGAATGGTAATAAATGCTTTCTTGGATACATGAAAAATGGATGATATAGGTGCAATGGATCAAGCTATGGGCGAAGGGCATTAGAAAAGGATTATACATTTTATAAATTACTGCATCATAAACAAATAAGAGCTATGTGGTGGCAATGTCACTGTTTTTGTATTTTGTCCATGTAGCGCACATGCAGAAAATACATCAGTGGCGTTACCACCACGTGGCTCTATGTTCCCTTTGTAGTCACCTATACACTGCCAGAGAGAAAGTAGCTTTGCTCGATCTATTGGTTGAGTTTCAATGCTGATAAGATAATTCCTTGGCCTTTATCAGACTCAAATCACATTCCCATTGCCTAAACTCATCCTTTGACATTTCTTGAGGCACATGACTTTTCAGGAACAATTCGTTGTAGTGCTAGCAAATCGAGCACATTATGACATACATTCAAAAACAAGGAAAGAATATTGTGACTGGGAAACATTTGGCTTTGAAGGGCCTCATAAAACTTTAGTTCCATGAAAATTCACAAGGCAGGTATGCATAATTTGAGGAAATCACATAGAGATCAAGCAAATATACTACTGCAAATAACATTTTAATTTTTTTCTTACTTCAAACAATGTTACAAAGGCCTTTGGTTGGCATCAACTTACCAAGTTTGGCTTTTGACAGTTGGAATTAGATTGATTACTATCCAAGAGCTTAGCACTTGAGCACGATTCAATCAAACCCATTTTAACATACCTTGTGTGAAATCCTCAATAGACTGCAGTGCAAGAACCCAACTTATGGATTTATCAATAAATTAATTTACTAGAATAAATTTACATTGTATACTCTTTATAAATATCTCTGTTAAATCAAATATATATATATATATATCTAATATATATATATATATATATAATATATATATATATTATATATAATATAAATATATAATATATATATATATATATATAATATCACATTATAATTGATAAATTTACACTAAATACCCATATATCTCCTTTGTGAATATACATATAGCAACATAAACATAATCTATTAAAGAGTTTAGACTTCTGTGATCCATATTTTGATTGTGAGAATAATTTCGGCAAAATCACATAGAGAATCTTTTGTCGACGCATTTTGAACCAACTAGTGTGGTTCATCGTCAAGACAAGTTGAGGAACAAATTTGAGCGATAAGTTAAATAGGGAATGCAGGTCCAACAACGGCTATATTTCACCGGGCAACGGTTAAAAAGACTCCTGACGACTAGATTAGACCTGGGCCCAGGTGGAAAGGGTCAAGGTTTGTTAAATAAATTATTCAAATAATATTATAATTTCTAATCTTATGATAAATCATATTTAAAGAGACCATAAGATTAGAAATTATAATATTATTTGAATAATTTATTTAACAAACCTTGACCCTTTCCACCTAGGGCCAGGTTTAATCTAGTCGTCATGAGTCTTTTTAACCGTTGCCCAGTCAAATATAGCCGTTGTTGGACCTGCATTCCCTATTTAACTGATTGCTCAAATTTGTTCCTCAAATTGTCTTGACGATGAACCACACTAGTTGGTTCGAAATGTGTCGACAAATGATTCTCTATGTGATTTTGCCGAAATTATTCTCACAATAAACATAATCTACATATAAAACTTCAAACTTTAAGAATATGATGCCCATCTAATCATAGGCACTATGTGGAGAGGCATGGTAATTGCCCCCATTAAAAATTCTACGCCCCTCCATATATTTTTCCCCAAAAACATACCCACGTGCGAAAGACTTCAAGTTCCACTCTACCACAATAACTTTATTTTTATTTATTTTATATTTTTGACTTATTAGTTATTAATTTTTTTTACTAATTTTTTTTAGTACAGGCAGTGTAAGAAATAGTGTAAGAACCTTGTGACATAGATTTAAGAAATAGACAACAAAATTATTTAGATGTCTATATAACAAAAAAAATTAAGACAGGGATATGAAGAGAATGTAAAAATGACGAGTATAAAAAGGCATCTACTTAGCACGTGAACTTTGGATAAGTGCACCATATCCTACTCCTACACAGATTAGAGTAAAAAATGGTGTTAAGTTTAAATTTGGTCAAAATTTTAATAGTTTGAGTTTCACCTAGATGTCAACGAAGTTTTGTAAATAATTGGTTAAACCATTTAATTCCTAGGAAAAAAATATTGCAAGTTTAACTTACTTGACCATAAATTATGCTTATCTAAAATTAATGATCCAGATAATTATATAGTCAAATTTCATAAATTATGCTTATCTAAAATTAACGATCGAAATAATTGTATAATCCAATTTTATAATTTTGAAAATGTGATATATATTAAAATTTTGCTTATCATAAATTTTATATAATTGAAAACTATCATAATTTTTATATATTAATTGGATTTATTTTTCTTTAAATAATAATGTAATATTGGATATGTATGGTTTATTAATATTTTTCAAAAAAAATAGTATTTAGATACATAGATTTTAATTATATTCCATTCTTCATGGATTATTTTATTTATTATATTGGTTTAAGATTATATTTATAAAATAGGAGGTCATTAGGTAATATATATTTTTAAAAATAAAAAATATTCTTACATTTAGTAACAATAAGTAAAAAAAATGTCAATTATAAATAAAAATTTAAATTTCTAGTATTAATTTTAAATCAATTTTATATATAGAATAAAGTAGTAAAAAAATAAAAATTTAATATATAATTTCTTAACTACTTAATATGGAGTTGACAAATGGCATGTAAAAATAATAAAATTTATATTGTATTATAAGTGGCCCATTCTATGTTCATCCAATATTTATTGAATGTCTATATTTTTAGCAAAAGATTCTAGCATCATATATTTATATATATGTGTGTGTGTGTTTGAGTTCTTATTCCATTAATATGTGCTTTCTAATTAAAGGTATGGGGGGAAATTGTAATTCCTTCAACGTTTAATATAGAATTGACATGTAACATTTAAAAAAATTTTAATAACAAAAATTATTCAGTGTGTGTATACACACTCGAAGAGAGAGAATACACTATGGATATGTGTTTTCTATTTCCGATTATGAAGAGCATGTATTAAATTTTAATATGGAAAATGTCCATTACAAATAAAATATTTCAATATCAACTATGTGCATATTATATAAAACAAGTGAAAATAAACATTTTTATGGTTAAAACATTTTATTAGTGCTTTTCAAAACCAGCATAGATTCATATTAATTATGGAGCTACCAAGTGCCAATAGGGATAAAGTCTCTAGAGGTGGAAAACCTTTCTTCAAGTTTTGCACTCGGAAAAAAGGTTTGTATCTTAAGAGATTTGATTCCTCTCAACGTTTGGGAGATCCAGAGTTAAGATGGATCTATGCTAGTGTATAATAAAACTTGTGATTGGGAAAGATATTTAGGTAGGGAGGAAACCATATTGAAATTATAAATTTTGAAAAAACACCGATAAATTATCTTTGAGGTATGTTATGGTATGTAATGAATGAATAATAATATTTTAATGTGATATCATTTTAAGATTAGGATTAAGTTTCTTGTATAGAAATAAGTCTACTTACCATAACCAACATATAAATAAGTGAATGCGTAATACATATCAAAGTTATTATTTTAATTATTATATTTATTAATATATTTATTATTATTTTTTCCCATGGGGGTAGCTTAATTGGTGATCACCGTGTTCTGCAATAATATGTAAAGCATGATATTCAAAGTTCAAATCCTTTGGGTCGAGCAAAAAACAAAAATTGTATTTTTATATTAAATTGTATGCTATGGTAATAGTGGCAATTGTTTCTTCTCATAATATTGTAAATACTCATATTCCATCTATATATTTTATTTTTCTATCTAAGAATATTTAATAGGGCATGGTATCTAGATTCATAGATTACACATATGTTTTTATCATGATGGGAATGGATTTAGTTTAGTTCATTTTGTAACATTATACAATAACACCCGGGGAAGGTATTTAGCTAGGGAGGAAACCATAACCACATTATAAGTTTTGAATAAGAATTGTTGGATTATGTTTAGCATCTTGTTTTCTTAGGATAAATGTAGACATTAGTTCTATACTAATGAAAATTAGCTATCTTTTAAAGGATAGAACAAGCATTTAAAATAATAGTACTCAACTATTCCAAACCCCATTTGGAATAATAAACTGCTACAACATCTAAGGTTGAATACCAACATTTAATCGAGAGTGTATTGTTCAAGGTGGTTTAAGGTATTATTATAATTAATTTTTTTATTAATTTCCATGTCATGACAAATGGGTTGGCTCTATATTGGGAATTGTTAAAATTGGCAACTAGGGACAGCTTCCACCTTGGGACAACTCATATGATGGAGATGATTATTGCATTGGATTCCTCTTTCGAAGAGGTACAATTTTGATATAAAGATCGTCTCATTCTGACAAGAAGAAATGGAATTATGAATTTTATTTCTCCTATGGACAAATTGTCAAGGTCGGCCACAGTGAAATGTAGGCTCATGGATCCCAATAGATGTGTCTCTTCACCCTCAACGAAGTGTATAAATAGGAGAAACATTTTCCTCATTTGGACATCATCTCAACATATCTTCTTCTCTCTCTTGATTGGGTCGTACAACATTGGAGGCATCTCTCTTTCTTCGCACATGTGGCGGATCTCTCTCCCTACTTCTCACGTGTGGTAGGAGGCCGAGTTTTTCTGGGTGAAACAGGTCGTAGATTTAAGGGCATTGACGATCGTTGACTTTGGGTGATTTGTCCAGCGTTGACCTTGCGTTTTGTGCCATAAGTTCGATTTTAGGAGGCCACATTTATTGGATCAGAAATCGAGGTGTTTGGGGACAGTTTGACCAGCGTTGAGTTATGCTTTGACCATAGAAAATTATAGCAAACGTTCTCTCTCCTTTGATTGGGTTTTGACCGAAGAATTTGAGCTAACTTTGACTCTCCTAGAAGGCCGAATTGAACTCCTATTTGGAGGATGTTTTGGGGCAGATTTGACCACTGTTTAATTTTTGGTTAAGGTTTATTTGACTATTGATATAGCATATATGTTTTGGGCTTATGATATTTGTACTCTCTCTCTCTCTCTTAAACTATTGAAGAATAATAAGAAGATTTGATCAAAGGGTTTCCCCACATTGGGGTTTGTCCCTGGCATCCATGACACCTTGTGTCCTCTTTGTCTTGGTTTTTTTTATGCATGTGATTTTATTATCTATCTACATTTACAGTCAATGTTTATAAGGTAATGTGATTGCTATTGGATATAATTGGAATTTGCCATTGGGTTGCTAAAGGAACGTTGAAGTAAATTGTCTTAAGCATATAACATATCATTGTTATCTAAAATTAACATGGTATCAGCTTAGGTAAAGACAAAGCCCAAGCAAGAGTGAAGCAAAAGAAATCACTAAGGGAAGTTGTTGGACAAGGACTTGGAACTAGTCCCAATGACAACTATATCTTTCTTCAAATCAGAGGACAAGCTTAAGGACAAATCTGACTATCATGCATGGAATATGACTTTGGAAGAGAATGATGCCATAGACTATGTCAAAGGAAGAATAATTGAGCCTCATTCAAATGCATTCGCTTCTAAAACCAAGTACAAGAAAGGTGAGGTAAATTCTAAGAAGATTATTGTTGATTCTTTTCATAAGCATTTTGTTGCATGTTTTTCTGATTTGGAAACATCTAAGGAGATGTATGAAAGGCTGGTTGGGATGTTCAAAGTGAACAATACAAATCAAATTCTATTTCTCAAGAATAAGTTGAAAGACATCAAGATGGATAGAGGAGAATCCATTCAATCCCACTTCATGACAATCACCAAGATCAAGAATGATCTCCTATCCTTTGGAGAAGTCATTGATGACTGAGAGCTCTCTCTTATTGCACTTGGAGGTCTTACAAGAGATTGAGATGTGTTTGACACTACCAATCTCAACAATGATAATATTTTGGGATTTGAGGAACTATTGGCTAGATGCAATCAAGAAGAAATAAGGATGATGGAATGAGACAAGCCTTCGAATGGAAACAATCCTACTGCCTTCTTCGGTCACTCTAGAAGAAGGAACAATGTTGGTTCAAGGAATCAAGGACAAGGGTTCAAGTTGGGATTAAAAGAAGGAAGAAAGGGAAGGTGCTTCAATTGTAACAAGTTTGGCCACTTCACTAGAGAGTGTCCTCACAAGAAGGATACTCCAAGAGATGATGACAACAATAACAACAACAACTTCAAGGGCAATAGCAATTGAAGGAACAACAGGTTCAATAACAAAGGAAAGAGGAATGCTCTTGCTGCTTGAAATGGAGGTGGTCATCCTTCTAAGAAGCCAAGAAACTCCAGGTATGATGACACTAATGTTGTAAAGAAAAATGAATTTTATCTTATTTCTGCCCTCTCCACCGCCTCTCCTCCAGATATATTGGACCATTGGTTGATTGATACTGGTGCCTCAAGGCACTTCACTGGGTACAAAGAATCTCTCTCAAATTTTGTTGAGAAGGACACATATGGAGATTATACTTGGAGATAATGCCACTTATTCCATGAAAGGAATTGGGAATGTTACTCTCCACTTAAATTAAGGTCAAACCCTTTACCTACAAGAAGTGTTGTATGTACCTGACTTGAAAAAGAACTTGGTTTCTATTTCTGCAATGGAAGACAAAGGTTTTAAGGTGTCATTCATTGATGGGGAGGTTCGTCTTTGGCAAAGGAATCCAAGAGATGCATTCACTTTAGGATTCAGGGTTGAAGGTCTCTATAAGATCGGAGGAATTCTGTTGGGAGCAATGATTTGTGACACCTCTCTTCAATCCGAATTATGGCACCGAAGATTTTCTCACCTTCATTTCAAAGCCTTACCCGATGTAAGGAAGATGGTCACATGGATGTATGAATTTAACTTAAATTGTGAAGGTGTTTGTCAGGGATGTGAAGCTGGAAAACGTACAAGGGGACCATTCCCCTCAAGTGAGACTCAAACCACTGATATTCTTCGATTGGTCCATTTTGATCTATCAGGTATGTTGCCTGTGACTTCTTTGGGTGGATATTTATATTATGTTATTTTTGTGGATGATTTCTCTTGCAAGACATGGATCTATTTCTTAAAGAAGAAGAACTAAGTATCCAAATGGTTCCTCTCCTTCAAAGCCTTGGTCAAAAATCAAACAAGGAAGAAGATCAAAATTATGAGGATTGATAATGGGACCGAATTGGAAAACCATACTGAGTATCGTCAACTTGTGGGGGCACTGATGTTCTTGGTCAACTCCCATCCTGATATATGATTCGTTATGAACATGTTGAGTCAATATATGGTCGAGCCTCATCACATTCATTGGATTGCTTCCAAGAATCTCTTGAGATATCTTTGGGGCACAATCCACTATGGACTGAGATACATTGTCAGGGATTTGAGACTACATGGATATACAGATGTTGACTAGGATGGCAATGTGGTGGATCATAAGAGCGTGTTTGGGTGTCGCTTCTCTTTCGGGCTTGATTCTATATCTTGGATGAGAAAGAAGAAGAAAGTGGTTGCACAAAGCACCGCTGAGGCCAAATACATTTCTACGGGTATAGCCTATTGTGAAGCAGTTTGGTTGAGGAAGCTCTTCAGTGAACTATTTGAGCATGTGTTAGATACCACCATGATCTTCCGTGACAACCAAAGTGGGATTCGTCTATCATAGAATCTCGTGTTCCATGACTTCTCCAAGCACATTGATATCAGGTACCACTTTATCTAGGATATGGTACAATGGGGAGCAGTTAGGCTCTAGCATATTGGAACATATGATCAGGTTTCAAACATTCTCACGAAGCCCTTAGGGAAGGTCAAATTCTTAACCTTCCGAGAGAGACTTAGAGTCATGGAACGACCCTCTTATGAGGGCCTTGTATGAGTTGAACACAAAGCTCTAGTAACTCCTGGGGGCGTGGGGTACTTCTTGGAGCTAGCTATGAGCGACCATAGGGTGAGTGGTTCACCTTCCCCTAGTGGTGCGCTGGATACAGGGTGAGTGGTTCACCTTCCCCTATGATACCCCATTATGGTTGACATGTGTGTAGGGTGAGTGGTTCACCTTCCCCTACCCAGGCACATGTATGTAGGGTGAGTGGTTCACCTTCCCCTACCTAGACACATGAATGTAGGGTGAGTGGTCCACCTTCCCCTATGATTGAAATATGGATAGGATGAGTGGTTCACCTTCTCCTAGGGCATATGAGCAAGATGAGTGATTCACCTTCTCCTGTTGATGCCCCAACACACATCCTACCCATAGAGTCCGAGACTAGTTGGAATTATCTCTCATCTGGACAATGAGTTGAGAAAAGATGGTTAGGGACCATAACACTAACAATGGACACATTGTGTACTGTCATACTCCCTATGACTAGGATGCATGGTGTTAAACAACTTTATATGGGATCAAAGACTTAATTTAGTTAGTGGAGACTGTTATGCTACACTCTAGATCACTTCTTCTTCATTATTGCTTCATGGTTTAGCAGAACTGAGCAGAGCAATGATGGCATGATGGTTCAGGATCATAGGTTTAATTGGTAGGTGGAATTCTCCCTAGTTGAGTGGGAGTGTTAAAATTGGAAACTAGGGCCAACTTCCACCTTATGACAACTCATATTATGGAGATGATTATTGCATTGGATTCCTCTTTCGGAGAGGTACAATTTTGATATAACGATCATCTCATTCTGACAAGAAGAAATGGAATTATGGATTTATTTCTCTTATGGAAAAATTGTCAAGGTTGGCCTCAGTCAAATGTAGCCTCATGAAACCCAATAGATGTCTCTCTTCACACTCAATGAAGTGTATAAATAGGATAGACCTTTTCGTCATTTGGAAATCATCTCAACACATCTTCTTCTCTCTCTTAATTGGTTCGCACAACATTGGAGGCATCTCTCTTTCTTTGCATGGGTGGCATCTCTCTCTCTCTCTCTACGCACGTGTGGCAGGAGGCCGAGTTTTCCTGGGTGAAACAGGTTGCAGATTTAAGGGTGTTGACTAGTGTTGACTTTAGGTGATTTGACCATTATTTAGCTCAATTTTTGTGCAAAAAATTCGATTTTTGGAGGCCGCATTTATTGGCTCATAAATCGAGGTGTTTGGGGACAGTTTGACTAGAGCTGACTTCAGGTTGACTTCTATTTTGAACGCAGAAAATTATAGTAGAATTTCTCTCTCCTTTGATTGGATTTTGACCGAATAATTTGGGTTGACTTTGACTCTCTTGGAAGGCCAAATTGAACTTCTGTTTAGAGGATGTTTCTTTTCAGCTTTGACCACCGTTGACTTTCTGCTTATGGCTGATTTAGCAGATCTGTTTTGGGCTTATGATATTTGTACTCTCTCTCTGTTGAACTACTGAAGAATAATAATAAGATTTGATCAAAGGGTTTCCCCGCATTGGGGTTTGTCCTTGGCATCCACCACATCTTGTGTCTGCTTGTCTTGGCTTGTTTTTTGCATATGATTTTATTATCTATCTACATTTATTGTCAATGTTTATAAGTTAATGTGATTTCTACTAGATATAATAGGAATTTGTCATTGGGTTGATAAAGGAACATTGAAGTAAATTGTCTTAAGCATATAACATACCATTGTTATCTAAAATTAACAGGAACAACTAGCTATCTTGAAAAGGATGGTTTAGACATTTCAAGTAACAAAATTGATCCATTCTAAACCTCATTCGGAATAATAAGCAAAATCATCTATGACTGAGTAAAAACATTTGAATGAGGTATTAGACAATTTTGTTTAAGACAACATTGTAATTTGTATTTGAATAACTTCTAAGTCATGGCAATGGGGTTGATTCTATATTGACGACTACTAGCTCTCTTGAAATGGATATATCATACATTCGAAGTATCAATATTGATCCATTCCCAACACCATTTGGGATGATAAATCACAACAACATCTAAGGTTGAATGGAAGCATTTAAATCAGGGGTTATTAAACAATGTGGTTCAAGACAACATTATGATATTGGTTTTGATTAATTTCTAACTCATGACAACGTGTGTGTTAGGATGGATGATTTTGATGAGGCATTGTAAACTCAATCAACCAAAAGCTAGGGGTTTGCTAACCTAGAGAGTTTGAGTTCATAAGATCAAAGGCACTTAAAATCTTATCAATATAGCTTTGAGTTGTCATGTAATTAGACTAGTTTACCAAAAGGACATTCACAACACTTTTCTAGTTAAATTTTCACCTCTTTACATGAGAGGCGAGTATTTGACACATTAAAATATGTAAGGAACAACTGGAATATAAATATGTACATACTTCAAACTGAGTGATATGATTATTTATAAGAAAAATCATTTGTGTGTATGTCCATAAAAATCGTGTAACTTGGAATTTTATTTGTAGGCTCAACAAAAACCAAAACCTATTTGCCAAAGACCAAGGCATGGACTATGAGAAACAAAGAAAATCAAAATAGAGGCAAAATATCCTCTAAGGCATATAATATGATAGATAGAGATCAAACCAACACAAAAGAAAAATGTACATGCCTAAAATTCCTTGTGAATGAAAGTTGAATGGAAGTTTTATCAAGAGAAGAAAGGGAACTACATTTGAATGGCTAGCCAATTGAATGTTGTGAGATTTTCCAAGCAAAATGAGACGGAATAATATAATGATTAAATGTAGCAATGAGTTCAAATTGACCAGCCACCACACCCTTGACGATGACCAAAATGCAATAACCTTGTTGCTAAGAAAACTAGTGATGCGAAAACTCCATATGCTTGATTTATAGAAACTCATTGATGCAAAAGCACTAGGAACTTATTTGTGGACATGGATGTTAGTGGGATTTTAATAGGAGTCTTTAGTTGGTTATTTGGCCACATTGTTACTTCCTACATATAACAATTTAACCTATTAGAAAAGAAAAAGAAATAGAAAAGGGATGATTAATCACAAAACTATTATAGACGTGAATATTTATCTTCTTGCAATCGCCACAGAGAGATCATCTATAGATCATGTTGGCCCATCAAATGATGCTCCATGCATAAATTGACAAAGCATCATGGTTTGACATGTTTATTGAATAGAGGGGAAAAATCAGACTAAAAAATAGAAATGGGGGGGCAGGGAGAGCAAGACCTATGACCCTTAACCAAGACCCCACCAAGACCAAGTCAAACTTCTCCTTGACGTGCTTCCTTCTTTCAAAGTCAAACCAAGTCAACTTTCCTTATAACAACTTCAAATTCTCTTTTTTCGTACCCGCAACCTGACTGCAACTTCGACCACTCTTCCTACAATTCTCGACCTACCTACAACTTCTGCAATTTTCACACGTGTGGGCAGTTTGGCCTGCTCCTTTCTTCGCTTGACTTGATTTATTTTTCTTGGGAATTTGACTTTCCAAGGAGACCTATTTTATCCCAAAACTCAACTCTTGTTGATGAATACAATTCTAATTTTCTACACTTTAGAATGCCCTAGATCCTCTTCACACATGTGAGAGTGATGACCCAAAAATAGTCCAAAGTTATTCAATTTTCTTTTCTTTATTCTTCCTCCTTCTCTTGGTGATCAAGCCTCTTATCAAACTTTTGGGATATGATTGGATATCTTTGAATGAGGTTGGGTACCCTTATTTATAGGCTTCTTATTCTAGCTTATAGGTTGACTTGTCACTATCTCTAGGCCGACTTGTCATTTATATAGGTCAACTTGTTGTTTGCACTTTGACAAGGTTTTGGAGGGTCTTTGACTCTATTTTTGACTCAAATAATTTTTTATAATATGTAACATGCCCAAAAGGGTCTTCCATACATGAAAATGACTCAATTGACTTGTATACTCAATGAGAAGCCCTAGAAGCACTCAATGGGTGCTTGAACTATAAAACAAATAACCTGGAGAATGAAATCCATGCTTCAAGAATAACAATAACAATTTGATTTTTCTCTTTACATAAAATCATGATTACATATGTCATTATGAAGATCGAACCTAGTTACATATTTCAACACGAAGTTCAATCTGAATTTGATCTCATGTACTTTTTTCCTTTTGAAGCACTCAAAGTATCATTTTTTACAGAGATTCATGCTCAAAATTTAAATTCATTCAAACCTTACACTAACCTTATTTGGCATAAATCCAAGAGTAATCCTCCGACATCATAGGTCAATTACAGATTCATCTTACTTCACTAATGCATTAAGTTTAATTGATGTATGTTTTGGAGACTAATCTATATGATTGTTTGGCATCATGTCAAACGCTAAGTAAACATTGTTTAGAAATCATCGATATGTGTGTGTTTGTGTGCGTGCTTACGGAAGTCTGGAAGTTTTTCCTATTTACACTTTCTTGTGACTCTCTTCTGGTATATTCCTAATAAACACTGATTACTTGTCCTACCATTGGTGTATCCTATTGATAAGAAAGAAGCATCCGAATTGTAGGACCTCTCTACAACCTTGTCATCTTGTAGTAGATTCAACTGTCTTACTGAGTATCCAAAGTAAGAGTTCTTGTTCAGTAGTTAAGTGTTTTTTATTGACAATATCATCATTGTCATTGGAATTCCTTTCAACAATCACATCATTCTATTGTTAAAGCATATGATCAGAAGTTCTAGGATTGATCCTTGAGCATAGGCTTAGTTGGTTCAACACTCTATGATCCTAAACTCATTGAGACACAAGTTGAAACAACTTGTAGTTGAGCATAGATTAGATTGGTGGCATTTAGGTTTGTGCTCATGGGCACAAGTCAACAGTGAGAGAAATGACATTATTACATAGCAGATATGGTGTAGGTCATTGTATTAATTGATTGGACATACTTTTGCTAGAGTTATTGACTAATATATTTATATGAAAAACAATGCTGGTTACAGTTGTGGAGCTAGGGTTCTAGCTGTCCAAGTTGAAATATTGCAATAACATTAACAACTAGGGTTTGATGTGTAGATTGAGAAGAGTCAGAATTGATTGATAGTTTCTTCCATTACAGTACTGATATCAAGCACAGGTGGATCTAGTCTGGAAATTGTGAAACATGGTCTGTCGGTGTCAGTTGAAGGTTGGAGCCTTCAGGGAAAGTGGCAGCTTGTTGATTAGGGTTTCAAGGTGGTGTAAGGCAGGAGAGTGGAGTCTCCTACATGTCGAAGCCTTAGAACACTTAAGGGTGACAAGGTGGTGCTAGGACAGGTTGGAGCCTACATAGGGCATTGGAGTGCCCTTCCAGTTGGAGCTGGTGAATTAGGGTATTGAAGCATCCTTTCAGTTGTAGCTGATAAATCAAGGAGTTGGAGCCTCCTTCTAGTTGTAGCTACAAAATCTTGAAATTTGGAGCTTTCCATTAATGTAATCTTGAAAAGACATATATTAAGAAGCATTTGGTGGTTTTTCTCCCGAAAGGGTCTCCATCTAAAATTTGGTGTCTATTGTCTTGATGTTTGCACATTGTTGAATGGTGTTGTTTACAGTTGATTTATGTTACATTAGATGATAATGTTAATTAATGCTCTGTGAAGTTAAGAATATACTAATCGATAAGAAATATTGATTCCCCCCCTCTCAATATTTCCAACATAAAGGAGGAATATTTTCAATTTGTATTAAAATATTTATAAGGAAAAAAAGTTACTTTTAAAACCCTAACCTCATCTCGACAAATGCATAATGGAGTCAATCATTGAAGAGAAAGGAATAGAGTCTAATTCAGAAATAAAGGAAGGAATATTTCGAGAAACCTCATATATCTATGCTTTAGTGATATTTACAATCAAAGGGTCTATCACAAGAAAGTATGTTACTATTTCTATCATGCCCATTGAAGATAAAAATTATATAAAACCCAAAATCACAAACCAATTAGTGATTTCTGAATCAAATATAATCGAAAAATTATATTGTTTTGAAAAAACAATATGACATAACCAATTTACAATTAAATATTGGAGACTATGCATTTATATCGCAATTCTCAGTTCGACCCTTATGGATTGATCATGGTGACATTATTTGGGTTCATTCTCGATGGAAACTCTAGGGTCCTTCATCCTAAATATGAAGAATAAGTTTTTAACATTTTCGTATAGAAAGGAAAAAAAAAACACTACATGACATTACATTGAAATGGATTGGGTAACACTAGAAGACATAAAAGATATCTCAAAAGTAAATTTTCGAGAAAGTAAAAAAGCGATACAAAATATGTAAAATGGAGAGCTGAAAAAAATGAACAAGTCTCTCAGCTTAAGGACCATAGTGAAAAATTACTAACACAAATTAAGAAGCTTAAGAAGGACAAGAAGTCAGAAAACAAAGTACAACAACTTATCGAGAAGGAAGCGTCAAAATCTTCAAATGTAGAAATTCAAATTGAAGATAAAGGAACAAATATTGATCCAATGAATATCACAAGTAAGAAGATGAAAGCCAATTGAAGTAAAAAAATATTTCGATGTTGCAATTCAGACGATGAAAAATCCAAATGAAGATTTTGTAACCAACTAAACGACATCAGTATTTCAAGTAAATCAGGAAATTGTCTCACACATGATAAGGGAAAATCAAACACAACAACTCCTTATCAACGTCCAAATCACAAGAGTAGCTAACTCAATTAGTCAACATATTTGTATCACTCATAACATAAACAACAAACTTATGTTCCAAAAACTATCAATGTCAGTGCAATTCAGTCTTGTGATAAAAATTCACACGAAGTGTCTAATAACCGCAAGATTGCACAAAGGATTAATTTAGGATGGTCAGAGTCCTTCTCAGTTCGACAATTATTTTTATCACTCGGAGGATTCTATCATCTTATATCATCGAAGATGAAAAATCAAATAAATTCTGAAAGATGCGAATAAAATACAAGACAAAGAAATAGATAACACACATTGTTAGCAATAATCTTTGAGGACAGAGCTTTCTGAACAGGAAGACAATGTTATCTATATATATAATGTAAATATAAATAATAATGATTAATTATTGGTTAGTATAAAAAAAGGCATATTTGTAAGGACATGACCATTCGTAAAGGGGCACCTGCCTAGGTATATAAGGGGGCCCTCATTTGTAACAATTCCATCATCTCATACATTTTGTAAATTTCTATATAAATATACTACTTGTCCTATAATAGATATTTACATATTTCCAATATTCTCAGACTTTATTAGACAAGAGCCCCTAGGGCGTCCCACTGAACCCAACCGGAAAATCAGTGGAAACACCCTACATTTGCAACAATCCCTCAACCACCAAATTTATAGGTTGATTGTCGACTCCCCTGACCGAAAGTTTGCCAGGAATGTAATTTTTCTACTTGAATATCCCCAAATCAACCAAGGAACATTCCAAATCCAAGATCTTGTGAGGACTCTCACCAAAATCAATGTGCAATATGGTGGAACTTAACTGAATTCTTCACAATATCACCACAAACCAATTAGGAGGTTGGTAGTGGGCTTCCTTGATCAATAATTTTTCATGAACAAAATATACCCACCAGAATCTCCCCAATTTGACCAAGGAATACCCAAAATTAAATACAGAGAACTATTCCATAATTCCAAACATGCACAAGAGACTCTTTTCACCCTATTTTGAGGTTTTCCTCATTCCAAATTACTATATCCACACTACTGGCATGCAATTGAACAATTAAATGATCAATTTTATGACTAACATATGCATTACTTGGACCATGAAGAGGACAATTCTATAGAGAAATAAAGCTTTTTGTCTTCCTACTGTTGCAGTAGCATGAGCCCCAGTCAAAGGGAAATTGTCCCCTCTTCAACCAAAATTCACTAATACTCAGGGAAAATTTCCAAGGTTGAAAGAATGCCCAATACTATTGCCTTAGTTGCAAATTTTTTGATATCCAGTGAAGGTTGGATACAAGATAATCTCGAGCTAACCCTTTGCATGAATCTCACATCTGAGAGACAACCGAGCAACGTTACTCTTTATAATTATCCCTTGCTGGAGAATGATATCGGCCCATCGGCCCACCTATGTCAAATATGAAATGAAGGGAAATCTATACTTCAATGCCACAAGATGATTGTCATCTTGTACTGCACAAATTGTATAGTGAGTGGGATATATAAGTGCTTGGCTTGTTTGCATGCTTAATAATGATTTAGGTTGCCACATTTCCCATGGCTCCCCCTATTTTTATATGTAATGAAATGTTTTTTGTTCCAGTCTTGATTTATCAAGAGAAATTATGTTCAAGCTTTTTTAGAGGATTATAGAAGGCTTGAACATGCCATTAAGTCTGAACTCTTCCATGCCCAGTTTGCAACCTTCATTAGCAGAATAATCAACTTCTATTTAAGTCATGAAGAACATGAAAATATGTTATTGAAGGTATTGCTTCTACCACTTTGCTCATTCTTTTCATAAGAATCTCTAAATATTTCTCCTAGGGAGTGGACTCGTAGACCATAAAATTTAATCTTTAAAAGTTAAAAATAAAAGTATAATTTAAATTTTAAAAAATGATAAATTAATTAATTAATTAAAAAAAGGGTAGAGGGGCGATGCCCGACATCATACCTTTGCAAGCTGAATTGGCCACTCCTTGGGTGGAGGTGTGAAGTTGGGAATTGCGCCCACACCCCGAACCCCCCCCCCACAGCCCTCTGTCTCCTGCGTAGCGGTACAATGTTAGGCATCACCGTCCCCCCAACTCTTTGTATTTTGGGTCGATGTACCACTTGGATTTCCTAATGAGTATTTATTGTAATGGCTTCGAGTCTTGTTGTCTAAGCAATCCCTTAAGGACCAAAACATGTATATTACTCATATGGAATATAAATATATTTCTCATAATTGAAGGAGAAACAAAGTGAAAATGGAAAAATTATTCTCTAATTCCATGGTCTTAGGTCATCCATATTTATCAACTAGATACCTATAATTCCTATTTTTAAAATATCTTGTTTCTTTTCTCACATGTTCTCCTTGGGATAGAATATTCATGTGCTTAATTTGTTTGTCATTCTATCTTTTTAATGAGAAAATTATCTGTAGTGATCCATATTTCAGATTTTATTTTAGGTTTTCTACTATTTTTAGCATATGAGGGTAGGTTTTTCTTTTAGTAGTTAAATTTGTTAGTTTCCAATTGGTCTTATTTTATGTGATTGAGAGGAATGATTGTTATCTTCCCCACCCAGATTCATTTACCACAAGTGACATGTTAAGTTCATATTTAATATATTACTATAATGGCATCAAACCTTGTTATTATATGCCTTTAATAAGCTAAATATATTTAATTAAATAGTGAACTTCAAAATCTATGAAATTTGGTCCCGGATGTGGGTGACAATGGAGGACGGTGAGGTGGTTGCCAACTGGGTTGGCGTGTGTCAAGATCACATGGCCTCCCACAGGGCAGCACAGTGGTCCAAAAATGGCATTAACCATCGCCATAAATGCGCGTCAAGTAAGAGCTGCCATCACTCTATTAACCGCCATCAACCTCGGCTCAAGGTAATGATGAACTCTTGGGAAAATACCACTGCTCCTCCTACCATTCCTCCCTTGCAACCTCGGCCCTTGCAATGCCTCTGCCCTCATGCAGTGGTGGCACCCAGCATTAGCACAACCACTGGGAGATGTTGTAATCTTTATTGCTACATCGATTTTGGCTTAGGTATCCACTTCACCCATAACCTGAACTTTCAATTTCTCATCCCTTCGGCCCTAGTTGCTCATCCCTCTGCTGAATCGCCTGTTAGCTCCACTGCGACGCTGCATCCCATTGTGCTCGATTCTGATCGAAACTCACCTCCAATTGCAGACAGCATGGTGCACTTTAGGATGCGCAGCCGTAGGGGTGGGAACCGAGGGAGCCTGAGTTGCTCCCAGTGCTCTTCTGCTTCGAAGACCACTTCCTCTCTAGCTGAGCAGAGTACTGGTCGCTACCCAAGTATGCACAGTGGAAGAGGTCGCTTCCACTCAGTGGCCTCTGCTATGCCTCCCAACAACTTCCCCTCCACTTCCGGCCCATCTCTCAGAAGCACTCCACCAGCTCCCCAACTACATTCCCAGAATGCCCAATTCACCTTTCGCTCTTCCCTGAACCAGCTCCTCATCACTGCCACAATCACCATTAGCTTTCATGAGGAAAAGTAAAATTCTTAAGCACAAGATTCCGAGGTTGGAGGTCGACGCATGGCAACTGAGGAACAAGGAGCAATGGGAGATGGCTGCACCAAAGCAATGGGGCTCTCGAACATTGCTGGTGGCGGAAGCACCATAGCGGAGAGTAGCCAAACCAAGGCCAAAACATAACTGGCTCAGACCAGTCTTCAGGGTGCAGAGGAGGGGAGCCAGGAACGGCAGACCAGATGCACATGGAAGGAAGTGCAAGCGGCTCCACAGATGAATTCGGTCATAGACGAATACTGTTGCATCATCGAGGAAGAACAACCGGAGTTGCAGGCTGGCAACACGGAGACTTCGCCACTGGCAAGTGGCGACATGGACGAGTACCGATGCTTCATCGTGGAGGATCACCCTCCGTCGCCGCCACGTCCCTAGCCGCCACCTCAATGCCGTGTGGTCACCACCTGGTCTGCCACCTTGCTGCCACTCAACATGCCACGTGCCTACCTAGTAGACTGCCACTCAGCATGCCACGTGTCTCAGGTTCATTGGGACTCTGGTCTTTAGCTTCTATTTTCAATTGGTTTTTTCGGGAAAACTTAACATTTTAGGCTCTTCAGTTGGGTTTACTTTTTATAGTCTCCTCAGATACAATGACACAAAAATGGATAATTTGCTAGTTTCCCCAGCTTGGGTAGCAAGATATTTTTTGAAACACTTCGATTAAGAACTGGTTTCCCTTCTAGGCAGTTCAAATCTAGTTTTTTTGCTAGTTGAGGCCTTTCCTCTGGCATAGCTAAATATAGGCTTCGGCCGCAGTGTATGATACTTTTTTTTTGCCTTAACAGAATTAGCATAACTTAGAGAGAGAGAAAAAATAAATAAATAAATAAATAATTCTATGAAATTTGGACTTGATTTCAAGTTCCACTTGTTTTATAATTTTAGGAGGATTTTTTCCTTAAACTATAATGTTTAATAAAACAAAATATTTAAGAAAGATATAAAACATGGATTTAATTTTGTCCAAAATTGTTTATTTTATGAAGCAATAATTTTTTGTTTGAGTAATTTATGTTTATAAATTTGAAAGGAAAGATAAAATGTTAGTTCAAATTTTTCATATGAAGTGCATTTAAGACCATATTTATTTAGGGAAAAAAATTCCCTAAAATTTTCTTTAGACTATGAATTTTTTGCCTTTTAATATTCAACATAGTGAAATATATCGTGTACTTGGGAGATATATTGTAGGTTTT
>APFE030823303.1:1898-34763 GCA_000404065.3 Pinus taeda | reverse complement strand
TGAGAAAGGCAAATCTCAAAGCTACATCAAACCATTCAGCCTCGTAGCTAGCCCTACGGGGTAGGAGAAGGCTCTCTCTGGTCTCTCTTGGAAAATTTTCAATTAGGGAGATGACCAACAAAGTAACACTGATATTAGGCTAGTAAACTGATAAAAGAATTTGATTTTGGGGTTTTTGGGTTTTTGGTGGCAAGTTGAGGAGAGGGCAAATTTGGCTGCGGGGATGGGACACAGTTTCTGCAGGGGAGTCTTTGGGGCGAGGTAGGAGGCCATGCTGATGTCTTTGACTGAAGTGAATGGTCAGGAATGAAAGAGAGAAGGCTAAAGAGAGCAAACAATGAATTTGAATTCTCTTTAAACGGTAGAAAACATCAAAATTAAACAAACTTAAAAGCAGAGCATGACAAGCATGAATTCTTACTTTATCACTTCATTTGTTTAATATGCAGAAGTATAGAAGGAAAATGAAACACATAACAAAGCTTACAATGATCGAAGAAACACACCATCAACACATGAGTCCACAAGAATCCCAAAGATGACTGCAAAACCCTGGTCTTCCTTGCCAAAAATTGCAGAGATACAAGAGATAATACAATGAGCTACTGCTCTCTCAAGAGTCCAACCTTCCAACCCCTGAAAATGATTGAGAAAATACATAATATAGGCAAGCCAACCTCTTCCCTTGCCTCTAGGGGTCGAGCTCATCATCCTAGGAGTTGTTTCAACCACTTCTAAACTAAGCACTAGAAAATAGGCAGTCAAAAAAACTTGCCTATATAAACTTGGAAACCAGTTCATACATTCAATTTTTACCCTTTACATGAATGAATCTTCTAGAAGTGTTAAACAAGAGTAAAAGTGTCTTAGAGTTGCCATAATTACATCAAAGATAATCATCTTTCACCCCAAAAGGTCAAACTGGAGCCAAACTGCGTTTTCTGGGCTGAACTGGTCAAATCTGGCAAAATTTCCTCAACGGGTCGCACACCTTTTCTCAACGGGCCGCACACCTTTGCAGCTCTGTTTGGAGGCTGTCCCGGTGTCAGCATTGAGCAAAAGTGGGCTTGTTTGAAAGGTCTATGAGTCTAATTTCCAACCCAGCTGGAATTTTTTAATTTGGAGGTCATTTGCCCTGTCAAAACTTAATTCTCCCAAGACTGGTTTCCGCAACTCAAAAAAGGGGCAGAAAGTCAAATTTTTCATGTATTTTGACCTTTTGGAGGCCCAAAACTTGATGAAATTTCTTAATAATGGATGAGAAAGTGTAACTTTTGATGAAAAATCCAGAAATGCTGATATTTTGCAAAACGGAGCTACGATGACAAAGGGTCTCACCAGGGGTGAGCCTTGTTGAGAAGCCAAAACCTGTAAATTGCACAAAAAATTCACAAAGGACAAAATTTTCTCCAAATTTCTTGAAATTTGGGCTGGAAGTCCCCAATCAAGTACCATGCTCAGTCAAAGAAGCTTTGGCCAAAATTTGCAGTGGATCGGGCGTTTTCCTTCGTTTTTGTGCTTTGGCCAACCGCCCTTGGAGCACATTCGTTCTTGCCGGTATTTTTGACATTTATTTAAAACTATGACACCTGTGAAAAAAATGAAGGAGCTTTTTCTTCTTTGGCATGTTGTGGACAAAAACCTCTCTCAGTTTTGAAGAACTCATCTTTGATTGCTTAGAAATATCATTTTAGTGAAACTTTTCCCGATGTGTGGAACAAGGGTTTTGGTCGAAATGAAGCGAAATGAAGGGGATAAGGGGCTTCTAAATTCTTGAGGAAATTTTTGGGAGTAGGGAGGGATGTTAGGAAGCAGGGGAAAGTGGAATCTCAGAGATTGATTGAGGGGAAGGGGTCTAAAAGGGCAAAACACAGGCCCAACCTAGAAAATTGCCAGGTTGTAGCAAGAAACTAGGGTTTGTGCAAAAATGAGGATTTTGGGGGATCTGAGTGTTGGGAAGTGCTTTATAAGGTACATTAAGGATAGGGGAAGGTGTATGAACATCAGGAAACAAGTTTTTCCATTGATTTGACCGTCCAAGAGAAATTGCCTTCAAAACCCTAGGAGAGGGAAATGAACCTTGCCTAGGCGCAACTGAAGCATGAACAAGGTGTAAAATGACTCATTAGACACTGAGATGATAATGAAAACCCTATAAATGGTGATAGACTCAGCTGAATAGTGACATGGATTGGCATTTTGGCAACTTTAGAAGGAGTTAAAGCAAACCCTAGACCTAATGCCTAGTGACCAAAGTTTGCTTGAAGACTCACTGAAATGACAAAATTTGACCTTGACACCTCAAAATCACTTTGTAAGAGCACATTTGATCACTGGAGGAAGGCTGGAAAGACTGAAACTAACATCCCCCATGAAGATGTAGAAGGAGGAACCCGAAGATCCAGAGGAGGAGGAGTGCCTCTTCCACTCCCAGATGTGGGTAATGGGTTCCCCGCTACAGTTCATTTTCGACATCGGGAGATAAAAGAACCTCATTTCGGTAGAGGTCATGAAGTGAATGGACTTACTGATCACAACACATCCATAACCATACACCAGTGGGTGGCTTCACCAAGGATGGGATCTTCGTGTGAGCCAACAATGTCGCCTTCCATACAACATCAAGCCCTTCACGGATGAGTTGTTATGTGACATTGCTCACCTTGATTTTTGTGATGTATTGTTAGGCCAACCATACTTATGGAAGCAACATGTTGTGCATGAGTCAAGGCTTCATGCTTTTATTGTTACTTATGGAAATAAGTTGTATAGGATACTAGAGGTAGCATCACCTATTGCCATCTCTTTGGTTACTGCAAAACAATGCAGTAAGCTCATTTCCAAAACCATGAAATTTGTTTTCCTGATGATAAGCCCTCAAGGAAAGAAGAATATGGTGGCCACGACCTCCAGATAGGGCCCCTATGCACGACAACAACAGATGGACAAGATCGTGGAGGAGTACGAGGACATATTCACCTCCCCACAGGGGTGCCTTTGCATTGTCATGTCAAGACTCCATCAATATAACCCCAGGTGCGTCATTGCTCAATGGACCAATCTATTAGTGCTCCATTCTAGAGAAGGACAAGATCAAGAGGCAAATTAGGAGCTGTTGCAGAAAGGTCACATCCGTCCAAGTTCATCACCGTGTGGGAGCCTGATCGTGTTGGTACAGAGGAAGGGTGGGACTTGGAGACTCTGTATTGAGTACTGGGTGCTGAACAAGATCACTGTCTAGAATAGGTACTCGATCCCACAGATTGATAACCTTTTGGACCAACTAAAGGGGGGGAATATTTCAGCAAGATTGACTTGAAGTCCGGCTATCACCAGGTACCAATCGAACCCTCCGATGTGTAAAAGACTTCCTTAAAAGCCAAGGAGGGCCTTTTTGAATGGTTGGTTATTAATTTTGGGTTGACTAATGCTCCTACAACCTTCATGAGGCTGATGGATGACATCTTGCAACCATTCACCAACTCATTTGTAGTGGTATATTTGGATGACATCCTGATCTTAAGCTAGAGTTGGGAAGAGCACCTCCACCACATCCAACAGGTTCTCCAAACACTGTGACAACACAAGCTGTGTGCCAATTTGGAGAAATGCACTTTTGGCATGACCCAGGTTTAGTATATGGGATACATTGTTGATAAATGAGGGGTGCATGTGGATCCTGCCAAGATCCAAGTCATTCGGGATTGCCTAGCCCCAACCACTTTGACAGAGCTCCGTAGCTTTCTTGGTCTTGCCAGTTTCTATCGCAGGTTCGTGTTGGGATTCTCTCATATCACTTAGCCCTTGAGTCAAGTGATGAAGGGAGGATCAAAAGAAAAAATCTTTTGGTATGAATCTCAATAGAAGGCATTCGCAGAGTTGAAATATCACCTCTCCTTTGCACCAGTTCTCACTTTACCAGACTTGCAACAACCATTTGAGATCGAAATAGATGCCTTTGACTATGCTATTAGGGAAGTCCTCACTCAACAAGGGCATCCTATGGCATATCATAGTGAGACACTTTCAGACTCAATCTAGATTTATCCCACTTATGTAAAGAGATGTATTCAATTGTGTAGGCTTGCCGACAATGGAAGCATTGAATTTTGGGGAAGGAAACGATCATCCACACAAACCACTGACCCTTGCAGTTCATACAAATGCAAGGGAAGTTGCATAATGATTGCCATCAAAAGTGGTCCACATACCTGCAGTAGTTCCATTTGAATATCAAGTATAAGAAGGATAGCACCAATAATGTTGTAGACAGCCTCAGCTGACCACCAATCATGGCGTTAACCACTGTGCTCAACTCTTGTGGGCACGAGATTTCTGAATGACCACATGTCTACAAAAGCAACCTAGAGTTTGGCCACACATACCAGATGCTCTTGCAGGGTTAGCAAGCTCCAGATTTTCACCTCTAAGATGCCTTGCTATGCCACCTGGGACACCTTTGTGTTCCTTCAATCGAGTGAACAAAGATAATTTGGGAAGTGCACTATAGTCGAGTCGTTGGGCATTTTGGGGTCGAGAAAATAGTGGCAATACTACATAAGTATTTCTACTGGACAAATCTTTGACAGGATGTTAGGAAGTACATTAGAACCTGCATTGCCTGCATCATTGCTAAACTAACCATCAAGAAGCAAGGCTTCTATACTCTGATGCTTACCCTTAGTCGACCTTGGGAATCCATATCCATGGATTATATGTTAGGCCTTCCTTCTACTATGCATGGCAATGACTGTGTTTTTATGGTCATCGACAGATTCTTGAAGATGGCCATTTTGGCAGCCTGTAAGAAGAATATCACAGCAAAAGCCACTGCTAAATTCTTCTTTGAATGAGTGTGGCTACACTTTTGGATCCCATAGTCTATCATATTAGGTCAAGACAATAGGTTCAGTCTCTGGTCAATGCTGGACACCAAGCTCACTAAGTCCACATCTTTCCATCCCCAAACTGATGGCTAGACAGAGGCTGTCAACAGGATGATTGTAGACATTCCGCGTATGTACAACTCAAATCATCCACGCACATGGGATGAGAGCCTTCCCTATGTCCAACACAACTATAACCAATCTCTCCACAACTCAACTAGCCACAACCCTTTTTATGTGGGCTTGGGATTCTAGCCACTATGTCCCATTGATGTGGCCATACCATTTGCTGCTACTCAGGCAGATTTAGCTCATGTCCAGTTGGAGTCCAATCAGGGAAAAAAATTCATTGAGAACATCCAACATATCTACCAATAGGTTCATGACATTCTGGAGAAATCAACTGCCAAGTACAAGCAGCGACATGACCAACATCAAGTGCCACACAAGTTTCAGGTGGGCGACAAAGTCTGGTTGCATTTGCAGAAAGAACGCCTTACTGGAGCTTATAGTAAACTCATACCACTATGATATGGTCCTTACACCATTACCAAGGCTATGGGAAACAATGCATTTGAGGTCAACATTCCCCCATTCCTTGGCCGACACCTAGTGTTTAATGTGGACTGCCTTCGACCATACTTCCCACCATTGTTGGACACATCAAACATTTCAGAACAACTCACACCTACAAAGTTAAATCTAGATTGCATGGAGCAAACCACAATTGATTGGATCATGGACACACAGATCAAGAACACTCGCCAGTAGAAGATCCAATTGTATCAATTTGTGAAAGCAGGCCAACTCCTTCACTAGGGCAAGTGGCTCACCAGGGACCAAGTTCAGCAGAAGTTTCCTCATCTCATGGAGGAACTCAATGCAATGGGGACCATTGCTTCCTAAGGGGAGAGGAATGATCCAGATGGATATTGATGGCCACCCGCCAATTCCACTTGGACCCCCACGGTTGTTTCTTTCAGTTTTTGAGTTTCCTTAATTGTAGCACAGTTTACTATTTTTAGCAGTTTGTCGGGTCCTAAACTTTTGGAGCCATTTTGAGGCCCTAAACGACGTTTTTTTGGCAATCTACCGCCAACTAGTATTTGTCTAAAATTGTATTTTCCGTCATAGTCATCAGAGAGATCCTTCCAACAGGTTATCATACACGTCAAATGGAGATAATATGACCAAGTCGCAACCCTAGGAAGTTGGCTATCCAACTCACCTCAACAAGGCCCATAAACTCTTGGTGTTACATCTCCTCGGGTTAAGGTTTTGGTTGTTTAGGGTTTTCTCTTATTTAAAAAGTCCCTTGAGCCTCATTGTAACGTATTTCAGAGGCATGTAGCCACCACATCTCTTCTCAAATATAAGCTACCATCGCTCGATCTAGTCTTATTTCCATTATGTTTGTAAGCATATTTTAGTATTTGATGAAGCGTTATTTCTACTGCATCTTTGTATTTATGTTTATATCTGTAATTTGTTGCGTTCCTGTTTAAATCCAGATCAGTTAGCCTTGGATTCTCTAGTTTATCATAGGAGAGAAGATCATTCCTTGGAGAAGCAAGTGGTAGCTTCATGTTCCACTATTGGGGCTAGTGTTACATCATTGTAATTTTATATTTGGAACTTTCACTTAATATTCAAAGTTCTTAGAGTCGGAGCACTTTCATGCATGTATTGTGAATGTTGTAAGACTTTTATTTTAATGTTTGCGGTATGTGTTTGTGTTCATAAATACTAAATAAAATGAATTATTTCACTGGATTTGGTATGTATCTTGTTGAATGTGCATTGTTATTTTCTTTCATGATCGGTGTTATCTTGTGAAGTACTTTGCAGGTTAGCTAACGATTCTTTCTTTGCTCATGTGTGTTTCTTTTAGGACAATACTATTACTTTTATTCTAGAGGCTCACTCTCTCTTTTTCCCTTCTGTAGAAGTACCTATTATACATTGCAATTAGTGTTTCACAAAGCTTACTCACTTGTTAACCTCAAATATATGTGTATGATGTCTTATGTTTCTTATTGCAGCCAAGGAAAATCCTTAAGACCATTTTAATGGTGGTTGGGCCCATATTCCTAAGGGGTTTCCTATACCAAATGGTGTGAGGTTTGATTGGGGTTTCATACTGGGAGACCCCCTGCTGTTGGTGACATCGAGCACTATCAACAGGTATTGGCACTAGAAGGAGGGATAGATGATAAGATGAGCCCATGAAGTCTGGTTTCAATATTTCATCTTAAATGGATTCCTCCGAAATCATAATCTTGGGATTTTTTTCTAAGAGTCTAAATATTGAAATCCCCATGAGAATAATTCATAAATTGTCAAATTTGAAGTTTAATGGCAAGGGTGAAATAAACATTCTTGAGCAAACTCTTCAGTTTCTTAAATTTTGTGATTGTTATGAAGTTAATTGTGAAAATGTTGTTTGTAGATTATTCATCCTCTCTCTTGAAGGTTGTGTTTAACAATGGTGTCATACAATGCCATATGCTTCCATTCACTCATTCAAGAAACTTTCCATGGAGCCTCATCTAGTGTTTGACAGGTATAATTATTAGAATGCGTATAAGAATATTATTTGACTTATAATGAAATATGATGAATTTTTAGAATATTTTCTTGACCACTTTCTTCACTTTTGTTATGAAATTTCTAAGGAAGATGTGGATTGGGATTTTATGAATGAAAAGTTTCAGTATTTAGTTAGTATTTCTTTGAAACCATCTCAATCTGAATCATTTTCGATTCTCCCAACTTCTCTCAATCATGGGACACTTAAAATTTCAAAGGAGGAACATATTCTCCCTTTTGTTCATTCTCCCCCTACTTTTCCTTTACTAGTGAAAGTAGTCTCATGTATTGATGTGGAAGTTGGAAAAATTGAAATTCAAATTGTTGATTGACTTGTTCCACCTCCATCTTTCCTTTTGTTGATGACACTAGATACCGCCAATATACAGAGGGGCTCCTTGATGTGAAGTCCCAATTATATCTCACATTGATTGGAGTAGGGGTCCCATCCGGAGTATCGCTCAACTTCCATAACACAAAGGTTCGCCTTAGTTTCAACAAATAACATAAGAGATTATATACATAAGCCTTGAACATGCAAGTAAGTTGACAATGTGAAACATCAATTGCAATGTGTAAGAGGAGACCTTCACAATGGGGGGAGGAAAAAGTTATCCTCTAGAAGGAATTAATAGGACTAGCCTAAGAGAGACACTTGAGAAAATAAATATTCATCAGTAAAATAGTTCACATAAGGATTATGAAAGTGAATACAATACACATTCAACAAGATGAGTACCAAATCCACCGAAATAGTTTAATTTCTCTAGTACATATGAACACAACATATACCATAAACATCACAAGAATAGTCCTAAAACATTCACGATACATGCATGAAAATGTGTTAGCTCATTGAGATTAAATTATAAGGTGAAAGATCCAAGTACATAGTTACAATGGTGAGGCACTAGTTCCAGTAGTGGAACATCAAACCACTTATTTCTTCTCCAAAGAATAATTTTCTCTCCTATGCCAACTAGAGAAGCCAAGACTATCTCTTCAAAGCTTAAGCCTCCAAAAGTCCTTTCCTTGAGTTATGAGGTTGCTTTTATAACAAGAGGAATGGCCTTTCATATCCTCATGACCTATGAACTATCCTCAGGACTCTTTTACTTCCACTATGTCCTTTGGACTTCTAAACAATTCTTGGACTTCTAAATGAACTTTGGAATTCTTTATGTGACTTTTGGACTTATCGTAAAGACATTTTGTCCATATATGACTAAGTGACTTTTCATATTCCACATATGACTCTTGGACTTCCACATAATACATCATTACATTTTGAATGATGATGTGGCACAACACATGGACAAATATTGACGATTATGATGACACTTGTACAAGTTACAACTTTATAATGATGATATGGAATTCATGATGAGGTGGCAATTCCAAGTTGTGTTCTTGATGGTAGATCTAATTTATGATTAATCTTCATGAAAGATCGACTTTATTTCTTATATTCATCCTCAAAAGGGTTTTGATCAGTATTAGAATCCTTTGGATCATCATGCAATGTCTTCTTTCTATCTTGGTCCATGATCTACTTCATGTCTCCATGGTAGCTCTCTTTTGTTCTTCTTCTCCACATGAGTTCCTTTATGATTTATTCTTGATATATTCTCTTTAGAATCACCTTGTAATTCTTATAAGGTACCCATACCAATGGAAATAATTCACAACGAGAAAAGATAAACCTTAAAACATATTTTGTCACTACCTAGCTCATGGAATGATCTGCTCATGATAGGCCTATGAGAGGGTCAAAAGAAGAAGGCTTGATTAGAAGGGAAAAATCAAAAGCATAAGTGGATTAGAAAGTCTCCACTATTTATTTTTATTGCACATGCACTATGAAGAGGAGCTCTCCTTGTTCCAACACAATGGGGGAAGCTAAAGGGTCAAGGTGGAAAGCTTCATGCTTCAAGGTTGCACCATGCGCTCCAAAGAGAAGAGAGGAAAGCTTAAAAGTGTAGTTTTACCAATCAAGGGTGAGGGGAAGCATCTTTAAACCTTCCATACTATGCCATGTACTCAAAGGAAGGAACAAATGAAGGCTATAGTGCATGAGAGAATTAGGAAGGAGGGAAGGTGAAAGGTTCAACATTAAGGACTATGTCATGCACTCAAGGGGAAAGGATACTTATAGAAGAGCATAATTTGGCTATTCAAAGGTATAGAGGAGGCTTCCTTTAGCCTTCCTTACTACACTATGCACTATAGGGAATGAATTTAAGCAAAGCTTTGGTGCAAAGTGCATTGGGGAAGGGGGGAGGGTGAGGCTTCAGCCTTTGGGAGTGTGCCATGCACTCAAAGGAAGAGGAGGCTTGAAGTAAAGCACAATTTTCTTCAATAAGGGGTCACTATTGCCTTTTAATGTGATTTTCATCTTAGGCTAGTGAATCTTGACCCAACAGTGGGTGATTGACCATTTTAAGTGTGTTTTTGATTGAGGGAGGCCACAAGGATGAAGCCCCTTTGACTATGAGGGTTTTCACTGCATTGGGAGGATATAAGTGTCTTTGAATTGCATGATTTTCATCTAAAAAAGGGTGAAAGAGGTCTGGGATATCATATAGGAGTGCTTTATGTTCCATGCAAATAAGATGTAACCAAAACTCAACGTAGAGTCAATTTTGGCAAGAAGGGTGAAGTGACTATCCTTAGGAGCTTCATAATGGACAATAGATTTGGGGTAATATTGAGAGGGCATTATCACACAAATATTTGGGAGTAGGATTGCATCATTAAGGCATTTGGATAGGTTTATCTCTACATTTGATAAGAAGGCTAAAGGCTTCACAACTTGAACTGGGCTAAAGGACCAAGAAGGGGTCTGAAATGGCTAAGTGTGTCATTGATAAGGTAGAAGAGAAAAATGTATTCAAACATAACTCAATCTTGGATAACACACATAAAAACATCAATACAAGCCAAAATAATACACAAGACTCATGAATAATGATCACACCTCAAAATCACAACAAAGAAACACTTATTTCTATGGTTGACAATTGAACTGACACATTACAACACTTAGAACACAAGTTGTGACAAGTGTGACGACTATGACCAAAAGGTGCACTAAGTTGTAGGAATGTGTCTAGTACATATTTGAATGATATATAAGACCATTTAATGCAGAATAATGCACTAAAACTATGTTTGGTGATGTGAAAAGGTGTGACACATGTAGGAGTGAAAAACACAAAAGCGACACCCCCGACATGAGGAAAACATAAGATTCCACTTGAAAAATGTGAGTGACCATGAAAGTGACACATGCCAGAGAAAAGATAAGATGAAAGTGAAAACAATCAAAAGATATAGCCACAAATGTGAAAGCGTCACTTTTGAAGAAAATTTGCAAAAGACAACAATTGAGGAAACTCACCAGAATAGAAGTACAAATGCAACAAAGTGAGGGGGATTGCCAATAAAAGTGAAAATTAATTGTCGACATGAGTTGAAAATCACATAGGAAATATCTTGACGGATGGTTCTATGCTTGTCCAACCTTGCATAAAGGAAGTGCATTCATGAACCCATTAGAGACTGAGCATGTGTGTCCAAGTGACTTGATAGTTTGAAACAAGGAAGTAAAATTAAGCACTTTTAAAAACATCAAACAACCATGGAGTAACCATAGAGTGACATATCATAAGATCCTTAGTAGGCTCCAAAATTCAAGTGCGAGCAAAATTTTAGAGGGTGTTGATCACATCGATAACACTTGACGACACACTAGTAGAACTCCAACTTCTCTGTTTAGGTTTAATTCTCTAATTGCAAGGTCTCAGTATTTTAGGAAGGATTGATTCATCTTGTGGGTTACTTTGGCTTCCCTAATTAACCTGGTTAGATATATAATTCCCTGCATTCCCTTACTTGGTTAAAAACATGTCAATTCTTGCCAAGTCACAATTATTTTGATGTAGGAAAGGGTAATATGAATGATGAGTTTAAAATATTTAGAGTATGAGTTTCATCTCTAGTGTTGCTCCACTACCAGTAGGTCTGGACAGTACCTTGGAGAAGTCACTATAGGGGCATAAGCATTGCTTCACTGCCAGCAACCCTGGACAGTACCTCGACAGAGTCACTTGCTTCACCTCCCTATGCAGGAAGACTTTCTCTTCTTTCACCCTTTATTTATTTATTTAATAGGGTTGTGCTTTGACACTTATTATTTTTAATGGGTGGAAGAGGGATCTCGACTTATTGTGCACAGAGGAGGTTTCCCCTTCAGAGAACTATTTATATAACCTTTGATATTGGTTTTCTCACTTTATATTATCCCCCTATCCTTTCTCTACTTGACTGTATCAGCAAGAAAAACACTATTTACTTACAATACTGAGTAGAGGAATGAATATCCTAGAATATAAATTAGTTTTATAGTTCAACCTAAGGCTTTACATTCGAGTGGATCAAATTTCCATTCAAACATAATTTAATTTAAATATATGTAAACCCAAGATAGAGAAGAGGTAATAGATTATCCAAGCATTATTCATAATCACAATTTCCCTTTTTCAAGTTTTACCACATGTGTTTTGAGCCAAGCAGGAGCATATCTCATGCAATGTCTTATGGAACAAAACAAAAAGAAAATATATGAAAAAAATGAAACAAAACCAAAATAACCAAGCAAATGGAGGCAAAACATAAAAACATGTAAGATAAAATACCAAAACAAAACAAATGCAAAGACTAGATGGAGAGAAAGAGAGAGGATGGATGCAATGCAAGGGAAACTAAGTGCAACTAGACCTACTCCTAACCTAACAAGATTGAAGATCAGGTCTAAGTATAATGATATTTCCAATGAATCCACTGTAATTGGTCTCGACTTGCAAACAAAAATATAAGAGAAATTACAACCAATATATAATAATGTGCAACAGAAAAGATGAGAACTTTAATATCTGGCACAAAAAATAGAAGGCATTTCTTAAAGAAAGAAAGTTGTGTCATACCACCTAAATTTACCCAACCTTCCACCTTACCTTTTTGATAATAAGAAAAATCATACAAACCTCGAAAATTTCATGTGGATGTATCTTTATTTTTATTTTCCTTCTTAGCAAGCATGAGAAAAGACCGTAGATTTTTATTAGCAAAAGGGATTTCTAAGTAAGAGGTCTCCAATTGATCATAAATTAGATGATAAAATTGAAAGCAATCCTCTTGGAAACCCTAAAAATTTTGTAGAGGAAGATTTTCAATTAATGGCATGGAACCAGGATAAGATTCTTGTAAGGGAAAATGAATTTGACCATATTCAGTAAGCTTGTCAAGATAGTGAGGACTTGACACAACCATCAGCAAAGGATGAAGTGCCTCAAATATTTGACAAGTATTTGAATACTGAGATGATAAACCTTAAAGGTTGAATGATGTAAAACAACTTTCATGAGATATATTGATGGGGAAATGAAAAATTGAATGACAATTATCAAATAGGATAATTAGGGCACAAGACTCTTGATTAGTGAAGAAGAAATATAGATCAGTTTGAACAACTTTGCAAATGATTTGAATGAAATAATCGCCTTCCTCATATGTTGATTGTGACAAACCATCTACTTGTGACTAGATACAAGCTGGACTAGAACCATAATCATTAAAAATGAATTCCAATATGGCAAACATGTGAAACTAGTTGAGATGTAGCAGATGAAAAAGAGGATCTTGATTCAACAAAGTACGGAAGAATTCATTGATACTCAAGAGGAGATCTGGTGCAAAAATGGAAATGATTAGAATTAGAATATTCACAGGAAGGATTAGGAGTCGATTAGTTTCAAAAGAATGTGACAGGTATGAATCTTTCGGCCAAAGATAATATTTAGAATGATCAACTTCACAGCTCTGCTCATCCATGAAAGGTATAAATTATGAACTGGAGTTTGATATAAGATATTTACATGGACATGAACTAACTGAAATAGAATATTCAATCTGATCATAAATCAAATCTTTAAAGTTGAAAGAGATATATTCAAAATAGCAAACACCTTTCAAGAAGGAATTTCATTTAGTGAAACCATGCCAAGAAAAGAATTTTGCGAGAAAGTCCAAACTTGACTTATTTTAAGAATCTAACCAGAGTTGTGAGAACCTGAAAAAACTATCAACTGAACTTGAAGTGCTTCAACTCCCTGATGAGTTCTAGAATTTTCAAGAATTAAATAATTGGATTTTGAAAATTGAATTAGATCATGCATGGTTTGTGGACAACTACCATCAATAATTTCAACAAGATTACTACTATCTAAATGAAAGCCATCTACATCAATGATTTGGTCATAATTTACATCTTCCACAAACAGATCACCCAAGTCATAAGGTTATTCCAATTACACATCTAAAGATGGATTGATCTGACAAATCTCATGAATAACCCGGATAGAATATTTTTGTTCATGCAAGGGTAAAAATGATAAGGAGTGGAATGGATATTCAATAATCTCCTTACCTTCTTCTTCATCATGGATAACCTCACTACCTATTGTTAAGTCAAAATCCAACTCATTAGATGGGGAACTTGTTGGCATTATGACTAATGTGTTTTCCTTGATGGAAACCTATTTGATAAATATGTCAACATGATGGTTATGCAGATTCTACAAGTGAGATGGACAAAGGAATATTAGTTCAAAGATAGAAAGATTATAAAGGTGAAGTTAAGGAAAGTATACACGGGTTTTATGAAGAAAATATGTGTACATACATGAGTATGGTAAATAAAATTAGCATATAGTTTCCACACCATGGTGTTGCTAATACCATGGGTATTTACCATGGTATTGGCCCGTAGTAATGACTGTGATAATGGATATTTGATCCCGTCAAAGAATAGCATCAGAATTATGAAGGGATTGAACTGAGCTATTTGTAAAGGACTAAGCTATATAAGGAGATGAAGATAAAATTGTTAGGTGTGCAAGTTTTGTTCTTTATATGAACGATTTGATCTGAAATGGGTGCGCACCAAGGAGCAAGGAAAATACAAAGATATGCAAAATCTGAAGTATTGTATCATATGCATTTGCTTGATTTGCTTATTAAAATATCTAATTTTGATATATCTATGGTGTTGATGATACTCTAACATTAATAAGAGACAGTAAGGGTTGTGAAGTATATTTTGTGATTATAGTGAAAGCATGACTTAATGATTTCAGATCTATACACGGGTTGCCTCTGAAATATCACACGCATATGAAGATCTTTGTCAAAATAGTCACATATATTTTCTACAGTATGGATAGGGATGTATGTAGGTGTCTAATATGAAAGGAATGTACATACACAAGAGTGATTTATAAGAGTTGCACATGTCTACTAGGTTTTTGTAGGATGAGCTAATGATAATAATTGATCTGTTTTGTTATGTTTACTACTGTCTATCGATGAATTATTTCTCATAATAATATGTGTTTGACATAACTGTTTGGGCTGAATTGATTATGAATTAAAATTTCACTAAGTGATGATACTGCTATTGATAATCTTTATTTGGTTTAGTGATTTATGTTGGCTTCAATATCTATTTGGTTGATTGATTCAAAAACATAGTGATTCAGATTTAGCTATCAATATTTTGAGATCTATATGTGGGTATTATTAAGGAGAATCATGTACATACATGGGTATGATCAATAACAATATCATATACAATTTGATGCATATTTGATCATGGTTTACAGTGGCAGCAATTGGTTTTTATGCTGGGTAACAATGTTTGACAAGGTATATTGGTGAGCGGGTATGCATTGGTATAATTTATTCTAAATTGATCAAGTTGTATTGGTTACATTAGAATATTTGATGATGCAGTATTTGAATAGTTTATTTCAGAATTGATTGAGAGTGGATCCAGTTTGAAACATTTTGAAAGGTGATCCACAAAGAGTTGAGGATAACAGTATTCACAAAGGGGGTTGTAGCTCCTTTCCAGTAAGAGATGGAAAATGAGAAAAGGTTGTAGCCTTCTAGAGGTAGAAGCCTATGTAGTGGTCAAAGTTTGCCCCAATAAAATATTTTAAGAAGACTATTTTTAATAAAAAGAAGACAGAGACAACAACAACGGTGGTTTTCTCCCACATTGGGTTTCCACCTAACAATCCTGGTGTTCATATTGTTGTGTGTGTTTATGTTCTATCTTATTCTTAACTACTCATATTTATTGTTTAATTGATGAATAATAGAACAATAATTCACTAATTAATGTTGTACATATGATCAAATAAGTTATATAGATACACACAATTTTTGTAGTAATATTCACGTACATACGCTAGTTTCCTTTACAACAGTCACATATAATAATTAGAATAGGAAATTGAAATTGAAAGTGTATAAAATATGGATTCACCCCCCAAAATAATTTTCCTAAAAATTGGTATCATAAAAGGTCCTTCAAAAGAATCTTGATTGCTTGAAGGAAGATTCATCAAGATGAGCAATCAAGAGGGAGTAGCATCTATCAGGCCAACATTGTTTCATGGAACCAACTCGGTTTTATGGAAAGCTAGAACAAGAGCTTATATATAGTGACTTGGAGTTGATATTTTGGAAATCCTTGAATAAGGCTACCAATATCCATCCTTGATTCCTATAGATGAAGTAGAAAAGAAAAAATATGAGACCAATCGAAATGTTGTCAACGCTCAGTTGGGAAGCTTGGAAAAATCAGAATTTGTGAAAGTTATGCAGTTGAATACAGAAAAGGCTATGTGGGACAAGATCTTCCAAATTTATGAAGTTGATACTAAGGTAAATAGTGCCAAACTTCAAACATTTAGAATTCAATATGAAACTCTCAAAATGCATAGTGATGAAATTTTTGCAAGTTTCTTTCTTAAGGTAGATGAGATCGTTAATTCAATGAGAAATATTGGTGATGAAGTAAAAGATTCAATTATTGTTGAGAAAATCCTAGGATCTCTAACCCCGAAATTCGATTTGAGAGTATTTCCCATTGAATAAATTCAGGATTTGAGGAACCTTACTATTGAACAACTTCATGGGATCTTAACAACTTATGAAATGAGATAGGGGGTCCCTAAGATATTAGACAAGCAACATTCAAAGTCACTTCTAAAGGAAAATAAGAGGAGATTAAAGAATCAAGCTACATATTAGATGAAGAAGAGGAAAACTTAGTAAAAAACTCCAAGTCGGAACTAAAAGATATAGAGGTAATATTCCTTTCAAATGCTTTTCTTGTGGAAGGGTTGGTCATTATGTTGGTAAATGCCCTTCTCGAGAAAACCATGAAAAATGGAAAAATTATGCAAAAGTAAATTTTAGAGGATGGTTTGAAAATAAGAAAAGTTTCTACTCACACGAAGATAGTGATGGTCTTTTGAATGGTGAAGAAGATGAGTCTGATCAAGAATATCAATTACTTATGGAATTTGAAGATAAATGTATTGATGAGTCTGATGATGTTTTTATGGATGCACTAGAAGAAAAGGGTAATCTCATTGAATAAATAAATCAACTTAAAATACAGCTAGAAGAAGCTAAATTAGCTGAAGAGGCACTGAATAAATAAATTTTAGAAAGGGAGAGGCATAATGAAAAATTAGAACTAGAAATAGTAAGTCTACGAAAGGAACTTGAGAAAAAAAAAATATAAACCTTAGATTTGCTAAAGGATCTGAGACCCTAGAAGAAATCATCAAAATTCAACACTCTCCTCTAATAAAAACATGTCGCGGATATAATGGATAATCATCAAAGACTGTAAAATCTTTTGAAACAGGTATAGGAAATTATCTCAATGCAGTAAAAGGAAGTAGTCAACAAAATACCAGCTCTTAAAAAAGGAACGAGTGATCAAATGTCTCTCAGGTAAACCATCCTTACCACACTCAAGAGGGAAATTATACAAAAAGGTACTATACTCCCAGGAATTTCTACTTCAATGATCAATGCTTCACTTGTCATAATTTTGGTCATAAGGCTACTCAATGTGTTGCTTATAAAACTATCATGACTAGAGAAGAAAGAAAGCAAAAGAATGAGATTGGATTAAATAAATACTCTTAAAATAATTTCTGACCTATCCAACATGAAACATAATGTTCATTTTGCAATAACTTTGGGCATAAAGAGACCAAATGCAGAAGAAAAAAGAGACCAACTGTTGAGAATGAAGAAAAGGCAACAACATCCAAGGTATGGAAAAAGAAAACCATAAAATCTTAAAATTGTGGCTTAGTTTTGTATGTAGGAGATCAAGAAAATATATGGTACATTGAAAATGGATGCTCAAAGCACATACAGGTGATAAAGATAAGTTTAAGTCCTTTAATGAAATAAAGAAAGAAAACAATGTAACCTTTGGAAATAACTCACCTGCTATTACTAAAAGGAAATGAATTGTTTTACTAAAGGATCGCGTTAAAGATGGAAATGTGTTTTTGTTGATGGATCAAGACATAACTTGTTGCGTGTTAGTCAAATGTGTGACCAAGGGCATGAAGTTGTTTTCAGAACAAAGAATTGTGTGGTACGAAATATTAATATACGTAAAATCATAATAAAGGGAACAAGAACTCCAGGTAATGCCTATGTCTGGGAAGACAACCAAGAACATTGGTACTTGAGAAAATAAGAAGAAATTTGGATTTGGCACAGAATATTGGGACATCTAAGCTTCACCAAATTACACAAATCAAGAAAAATGGGAGCAGTATGTGACTTTCCTAACATCTCTCTAACAGAAAACAACATATGCAAATAATTTCAATTCGGTAAGTAAACTAGAGTTCAGTTTAATGCTAAAGAAGGTACCTCAAATAAGCCACCTGAACTTATTCATATTGATTTGTGTTGTCCTATAAGAAAGACGTATCCTCAAGGTGAACAATACTTCATATTATTCATTGATGATTTTACTAGAATGTTCTGGATTGACTTACTGAAACATAAATATAAATAATTTGATAAATTTAAAGTCTTCAAAGCTTTAGTAGAAAATGAGTTAGATTTAAAAATCAAATTTCTTAGATCTAATAGAGGAGGAGATTTTATATTAGATGAGTTTTTTGACTTTTGTGAACAAAACGGTATTAAGAGGCAATTTTCTATAGCTAAAAATCCTCAAAAAAATGGAGTAGCAGAAAGAATGAATAGAAAAATCCAACAAATGACACGTGCCATGCTTGATGAGTCTGGAGCAACTCATACATTCCAGGGGAAGCAACACATACAACTATAAATATCGTCAACAAAGCTCATATTCAGGTAAAGAGTGATAAAACTCCTTATGAACTATGGTTTGGTAAGCCTCCAACTGTCAAACATTTTAGAGTTTTTGGAAGAAAATATTACCTAAAGAATAATGATGATAAGCTTGGAAAGTTTGAATCTAGAGCTGATGAAGGAATTTTCCTTGGATACTCCTCTAGAAGCAAAGGATCTGAATGTAACAATAAAAGGATTCAAAATATTGTTGAATGCATTGATGTTGTAATTTATGAAGCATCCACAAGTACCAAAAGAGAAGCACCAATATATGATGAACTTGTTTCTACAAAAATCCAATAAGTTGTAGGAGAGGGAACTGATGAAGCACTAGAAGAAGGAATTGAAAACACAGAAGCATCAGAAAAGACTCAGTCAAGGTATATTCAGAAAAATCATTTGGAATCTCAAATTCTAGGTGAAAAGGAAGTTGGAGTACAAACTAGAATAACTCTTGTTGAAACTTCCAGTTACCTAGCCTTACTATCCACAATTCAACATCACAATGTAAATCAAGCAAGGGAAGATGAATGCTAAGTTAAGGAAATGGGTGAGGAAATTGATCAAATAGAAAAGAATGATAGATGGGAGTTAGTACTAAGAAATCATGATAAAAATACTATTGGGACAAATTGGGTGTTCAAAAACAAACTAAGTGAAAATGGAGAAGTAATTAGAAACAAATCAAGACTTGTTTGCAAAGGCGACGCTCAATAGGAAGGAATATACTTTGAAGAAACATTTGCACTTGTAGATAGAATTGAAGGCATAAGAATTTTTCATGCACTTTCAAGCTTTCATAACTTCAAATTATTTCAAATGGATGTTAGATCTACATTTTTAAATGGGGATCTAGGAGAAGAAGTTTATATTGAATAACCTGAAGGATTTATTCTAGGAAATGATAAAAATCTTGTTTTCAGGCTTAAGAAGGCTTTGTATGGATTAAAACAAGCTCCACGTGCATGGTATTCTCGTCTTGACAAGTATCTTCAACAACAAGGTTTCAAAAATGGGTCAGTAGACAACAACCTATATATAAAATCTGATACAGATAAACTTTTAATAGTTGTTGTTTATGTAGATGACATCATATTTGGAAGTAATGTAGAAACTATGAGTCAAGAATTTTCTTCTGTTATGCAGCAAGAATTTGATATGTATCTACTTGGTGAACTAACATACTTTCTTAGTCTTCAAGTTCAAAAAACAAAGAATGGTATCTTTCTCTCACAAACCAAGTACCTCACACAGATTTTGAAGAAATATGGAATGGAAAATTGCAAGTTGTATGCACACCAATGGTAATAGGATGAAATATTAGTTATCATTATGATTCTCCTTCAGTAAATCAACCAGAATACATATCTATGATCGGAAGCTTGATCTACCTTATAGGCACGAGACCAGTTATTATGCATGTAGTTGGGATTGTTGGCTGATTTCAAGAAAATCCTAAACTCATCTTCATGCAGTTAAGAGGATATTCAAGTATTTACAAGGAACTCAAGATTTTGGTCTATGGTATCCCAAAGTTGCATATTTTTCACTTCATTCTTATAGAGACGTGGATTGGGCAGGTAACATTGATGATTGAAAGAGTACTAGTGGAGGATAATTTTATTTGGGACCTCAATTGGTATCATGGTTCAAAAAAAAACAAAGCTTCATTGCTTTATCTACTGTTGAGGAAGAATATGTTGTTGTTGCATCTTGATGTACTCAAATTTTATGGATGATACAAACATTGCAAAACATTCAAATCACTTGTCCTCAACCTAAACCTATTCTATGTGATAATACTAGTGCCATAAGAATTTCGAAAAGCATTGTCATGCACTAAAAGACCAAGAATATTCCCATAAAATATCACTTTCTGAGAGAACATGTGCTTGAATAAAATCTCAAAGTGGAGTATGTTCCTTCAAAAGAACAAGCTGCAAATATATTTACAAAGCCATTTCCACATGATTCCTTTGAATATCTCAGACATAAACTGTTGGGTCCCTATAATACTAGTGATTACCCCATTACTATTGTAGTTATACCCCTTATTAATATTGTTGTGCCCCTATTGCCCCCATATTGTTATTACTGTGCCCCATAGAATCCCTCTATTGTTATTTTTGTGGCTTTATATTATTATTGTTAGGTCGGCTAGGTTATATTGTGACTCCTTAGACTCCTATATATAGAAAGGAGGTTTTGTCATTTGAATCATCCAATAATTGTTCATTTATGTAATGTAAAGGAGGTTTGCCCCCTCGAAGATGCTGAATTCTAAGTCATTGATATATCTTTTCTATCTTTTCTTGAGCTGGTTTCATAACATTTGGTATCAGAGCTTTGGATTCTAGGGTTTCGCTGCTCCAAAAAGGTCATTGTGGCATTTTCGCTATAATTTTTTGTCTGTGATGTTTCAGAAGTCGCAAAAAAAACCCATTTGAGAATAATTGCTCTGAATCTTGGGTCCAAATTTCAGAGCTTTTCACACTATATTTGCGGAGATATGATCTGAGGAAGTTGGTCTTTTTGCTGACTCCTGAATTACATTCCAAACAGGTGACCTGGGGAAAATCATCATAACTTTCTGTCTGGGGATCGGATTGAAATTTCATAATAAGGTACAGAAAGAGGATGGACTGTAGTTTCTTGTATGCATTTTTCAAATCCAAAAATCGAAACAGTGACTCATGGCACATCGTACAAGTTCGCTCTACTGAACTAGTCTATAATCAAGTCACTTTGGGAGATTTCGCATAACTCTTCCTTGGAGAATCCAATTTGGGTCATATTGTATCTCATGAAGGAGTTAAGGTAGACCCTAGCAAAATTAAAGCCATTAAGAATGGAAAATCCCCACATCCATAAAGCATCTGCGAGGATTTCTTGGTTTGACAGGGTATTATCGCAAGTTTGTTAAGAATTATGGGAGAATAGCAGCACCTCTAACAACATTATTGAAGAAAGATGCATTTTCATGGACTCCGGAAGCAACAAAAGCCTTTGAACATCTTAAAGAGGCAATGTGCCAAGCACCGGTCTTAGCTACACCGGACTTCACAAAAACCTTTATTGTGGAATGTGATGCTTCAGGAAATGGAATTGGTGCTGTTCTAATGCAAGATGGAAGACCCATTGCTTTTGAAAGTCGTCCAATCAAGGGAAAGTTTTTAAGCAAAGATATTTATGAGAAGGAAATGTTGGCAATACTCCATGCACTTAAGAAATGGCGACCCTATCTAATGGGAAGACACTTCAAGGTAAAAATGGATCATGATAGCCTTAAATACTTTTTAGAAAAAAGATTATCCTCTAAGGAGCAACAAAAGTGGGTCACAAAGATGTTGGGTTATGACTTTGAAATCATCTACAAAAAAGGGAAGCAAAATGTGGTGGCAGATGCACTCTCAAGAAAGGATGAGGATGTGGAAGCATTGTGGTGCACCATTTCTATTATCCAACTAGATTGGATAAACGAAGCAAGGGAGGAATTGAAGAACGACGAAGAAGTGTGGGCACTTATTCGAAAGTTACAACAAGATTCTAGTATGTTTGATACATTTAGCTGGCAAAATGATTCGTGATTCGTTATGGTACAAAGATCGCTTATACCTCTGTAAGAATTCCCAGCTAAAACAAAAGATTCTTATGGAATTGCACACTTCTCCCTTAGGAGGGTGCTCAGGATTTTTAAAAACTTACCATAGGGTTAAGAAAGAATTTTTTTGGGATGGCCTTAAATCAGATATTCAAAAGTTTGTGGCGGAATGTTTGGTTTGCCAACAAAATAAAGTTGAAGCAATTAAGACACCAGGTCTATTACAAACTTTATCCATTCTAAGCCAACATTGGGAGGAGGTTTCAATGGATTTTATCACAGGTTTACCCAAGTCTGAGGGAAAGAGTGTCATCATGGTGGTAGTTGACAGACTTACCAAGTATGCACACTTTTGTGCATTATCACATCCATTTTAAAGCCAATACAGTTTCTATTGCATTTATGGAAACAATTCAAAAGCTACATGGAAAGCCAAAGATTAGTGTAAGTGGCGGAGATCCCATTTTCACTAGAAATTTTTGGATAGAATTATTTTCTTGTTGGTACTCAGTTAGCTCATAGCTCATCTTATCATCCTCAATCTGATGGGCAAACTGAGATAGTAAACAAATGTTTGGAAGGATATCTTCGTTGTTTGTATCTGATAAACAGACACAATGGGTCAAATGGTTGCCTCTGGCTGAATGGTGGTATAACACTTCCTTCCATATAGCAACAAAAATGACCCCATTTATGGCACTTTATGGGTATCAGCCACCATCCATCACATCATATTTAAGAGAAAATTCTAAGGTTCAAGCAGTGGAACATCACATCGAACATCAACAACAAGTCCTCCAACTCTTAAAGTATAACCTCATGTTGGCACAGAATAGAATGAAACAACAGGCAGATCAACATCGCAGTGAAAGAAGTTTTGATGTAGGTGATTGGGTATTCCTACGGCTACAACCATATAAGCAAATGTCCCTCAAGCAAGCTAAGAAGGATAATAAATTATCACCAAAGTATTATGGTCCGTACAAGGTGTTGCAAAAGATTGGTATTATGGCATACAAATTGGAGCTTCCTGCAGCTTCTCGATTGCACCCAGTTTTCCATGTTTCATGTTTAAAGAAGGTTATAGGCGACAAGCTCCCAGTTCAAACAATATTTCCAGAACTTGACGAGGAAGGAAAATATATATTGGAACCGGAAGCAGTCACAGAAACAAGATCTCGATAGCTACGAAATCGATCAATTTCAGAGTATCTTATCAAGTGGAAGAACTTATCGCTGAAGATTCCACATGGGAGGATGATAATTTTATGCAGAAGTATCCAGAACTACTCAAGCGTTGAGGACAACACTTTTTTGAAGGCGAGGGGCATGTTGGGTCCCTATAATACTAGTGATTACCCCATTACTATTGTAGTTATACCCTTATTAATATTGTTGTGCCCCTATTGCCCCCATATTGTTATTACTGTGCCCCATAGAATCCCTCTATTGTTATTTTTGTGGCTTTATATTATTATTGTTAGGTCATCTGGGTTATATTATGACTCCTTAGACTCCTATATATAGAAAGGAGGTTTTGTCATTTGTATCATCCAAGAAGTGTTCATTTATGTAATGTAAAGGAGGTTGCCCCCTCGAAGAGGTTGAATTCTAAGGCATTGATATATCTTTTTTTATCTTTTCTTGAGCTGGTTCATAACATGCATTGTGTTGTATAGATCCCTATTTGATGTTTGATGTGGAATCTTGTTTCATTCTTGAAGTGAGATGTACTAATGGTCATGTTTTGATTGAGATACCTTTGTCATCATGTTGACAGGATACTCATGTGTCATCGTGTGTGTTTTAATTGAGATCCCTTTGATTCCATGTTGGTGGGATGCTCATTATTAACATACATGAAATTATGTCAGAATTTGGTAGGAATGTTGATGGTGTTGTTGTGGAGTGTTTCATCATGAGTGTCTAGTTGATTATGCATTCTTATGCATGTTAGTATTCAAATGTGGTCAAGTGTACAGTGATGTGGTGGTTGTTTTTATGCATGAGGTTATGGTATGTGCAGTTGATATGGTCATGCATTGATGACTAGACTCTAGCTAGAATGATGGTTATATGCTTATATGCTTATGCATTATATTTCTATATGTTTTCATGATTATGTTATACATGTATTACGTTGATTTTTTGATCCTGTAGATGAGGTAACCTCCCCTAATTATGCTAAGGTGCATTGATTTATTGTGATTTGGTTTAGCTAACATGATATACCTTGCAGGAAAAATACCAAAGATGACTAGCAAGATGGTAGACCGTAGTACCCAAGACTCTCCCCATAGATCATATGAGTAGAGTGGTGTTGGGAACTCTTTTGATTTGGAAGACATATTGAGAATATTAAAGGCAAAGATAATGAGTTGTAAGGCAGACAATGATAGAATCATAAAGGCATAAGAGAAACAAGCAGAGATAAATGCAGTGATACTTTAGAGTTTGTCAGAATTGTAGTGGCATGGACCCCTTTGTACAACCATGAGCAGGAGGACATAACTAATGGGGCATATATCAATAGGTCTCATGGTGGGTACTGATAATATATAGATGACACGATCAAAGATGGAAGGTCCTTGGATACTCCAAATAGGAGAGGTGATGTAAGAAGGTACTATTCTAGTTCTGGTTCTAACAGGCATTATGATCAGCATCCTTATCACCCTTACAGGAGGAGTGATAGGGGATATATGACGAATGAGTTTCAAAAAGTAAATCCACCAACATTTGATGGAGATATGAATAAATCACATGATGTAGAGGCATGGTCGTTTGGTATGAGGAAGTTATTTAGGTTGAATGATTACTCAGAGAACATGAAATCCAGAATAGCTACATTCAGTCTCAAAGGTAAAGCAGATATTTGGTGGGAAGATGTAAAGAATGTTAGAGGTATTCATGAGGAGGACTTGACTTGGAATGATTTCGAGAGACTATTCAAGAAGAAGTACCTATTAGAGAGATAATTTGATGATAGGGAAAAAGAATTCTATGAGCTTAAGATAGGATCGATGATAGATGAGGAGTACACTAGAAGGTTCTTAGAACTACTAAGGTATGTGCCTTACCTCAAGGAGGAGAAGGCCAAGATTCATAGATTCACTAATGGACTATCGATTTCAATCAAAGATAGGATTGAGTTTGATAAGCCTAGATCATTGGAGGAGGCCATGTGAAATCTAAAGCATTGTTATAAGAAATCGAATCATAGATCTAAGAGTAAGTCATAATGGAAAGGTAATGCAAAGAACAAAGGAAAATGGGACAAGAAGCGAGCAATAACTCGGGGTATAGGTAATAAAGATAATGTAGCATCATCTAAGAAGTTCAATCCATCTGACAGAGGACATGGACTTCAATCTAAGGAGCAGAATAAGGATCTTGTGTGGTTTTGGAATTATGGAGGAGAGCATTGTAGGAGAGATTTCCCATAGTATTAGGGTGGTAGACTGTAGATCTACAGTGCCCAGGAGGCATAGATAGTGGGATATGTTGGGAAAAGCATTCCTAAGATATGTGCAGCGTCGAATAATAGACAGGTAGACCTATAGGCATCTATCATTGAGATGGATGGTAAGCTTTGTGATCAAGTTGTTTCTATTTTGACTGAGCCTGGATCTAATTATAGTATGTTAATTCCGACCTGGTGGATAAGTGTGGTTAAAATAAAGAAGTGCATGCAGATTCATGGTTAGTGCAGTTGGCTACAGGTACAAAGAAGTGGGTTCATCATTGGGTAAGTGCTTGTACATTTTATTGGAATGGTATGCCTACCTCAGCACATTTGAATGTATTACCTTTGGGATCATATAGTATGTTTTTGGGCATGCATTGGTTGTACCTTCATAGAACCAAGGTGGATTGTTATGAAAAATCCATTGAGTTCTTAGATGACAATGGAGAATAGAGAGTCTTGTGGGGTAAGAACAAATCAACATCAGTTGGAATGGTGATAGCTATGTAGGCCATTCATAGTCGTAGGAAAGGGTGTGTGTTATTTGCAATGCACATTTCTAGTGATAAAGGTAAGTAAGTTGAGGATGTAGATGTTTTGAGTAGGTACCCAGTTCTACATCAATTTAAAAATGTATTTGTTGAATATATTTCAAAGTTTCCACCTCATAGAGAAGTAGGTTTTTCTATTGATTTGGTGCGAGGGGAAACTCCGACATTAAAGGCACCTTATAAAATGAGTACACCTAAGTTGATAGAGTTGAAGTTGTAGTTGAAGGAAATGTTGGACAAGGGATACATTAGGCCAAGTGTATCACCATGGGGGCACATCGGTAATGTTTGTGAAGAAGAAGGATGGTACTCTCAGGCTATGCATTAATTACAGGAAATTGAACAAAGTGACCATGAAAAAAAGGTATCTGTTACCAAGGATTGATGACTTGTTCAATAAGTTGAAGGGAGTAGCAATGTTCTCGAAGATTGATCTGAGATATGGATATCATTAGGTACGCATTAAAGAAGATGACATCCACGAGACAACTTTTTGGACCAAGTATGGGCATTATGAGTTTATTGTAGTTCCATTTGGTTTAACTAATGCTCTAGTTACCATTATATTCTTGATGAATAGTGTGTTTCATCTGTATTTGAACAAGATTGTTATTGTGTTCATTGATGATATGTTGGTATATTCAAAAATGAAGAAGAGCATGCCAAGAATTTATCAGTAGTGTTGAGATTGTTGAGAGAGAATTAGTTGTATGCTAATCTCAGCAAGTGTGTTTCTTTTAGAATGAGGTACACTACTTGGGACATGTGGTTTCCAAGGATGACATAGTAGTGGACCTAGAAATGGTAAGAGCTATCATGGAGTGGGAATCTCCTAGGAATTGGATGAGGTGAGATCTTTCATGGGGTTAGCAGGTTATTACAGATAGTTCATCGGGAATTTCTCACAAATTGCTTATCCTATCACATCATTGCATAGGAAAGGTAAGAGGTTTGAATGGGTAGAGGAGTGTGCATCCAATTTTGATAAGCTCAAGCAGTTGTTGACACATGCAATAGTGTTAAATATTTTCGATCCAGACAAAGAGTTTGTAGTATGTACATATGCTTGCAAGAGAGGACTTGGTGGAGTCCTTATGTAGGATGGACAGGTGGTATGCTATGAGTCCCAGAAACTAAATGAGCATGAGCAGAACTACCTGAAACATGATCTTGAGTTGGCATCGATCATACAATGTGCATTGAAGATGTTGAGGAACCATATTCTTGGCATGAGGTTTTTATTGATGAGTGATCATAGTGGGTTGTAGTATCTATTTGACAAACTGAATCTGAATAGAAAGCAGGCTTGATGGTTGGCCACGATCAGTGAGTTTTATTTTGAGATCAAGGATATCAAGGATAAAGAGATCAGGGTGGAATATGATCTTAGCAAGCAGATACAAGTAAATCATGTAGCATCAATGAGCTCCTATGGAATAGATTTATAGGATAGGATCTTTCAAGTAGGTCAACAAGATGTCAGGTATATGGAGATTGTGCATAGGTTATAGCAGAGTTCAGGTAGTGGTACAAATACAGGCAAAGGTGGTGGTATAGGTACAAGTATAGGTGGTGGTACATGTACAGGTATAGGTACAAGTTCATGTAGTGGTACAGGTAAAGATACAAATGCACAGGATGTGGACTATCGTGTAACACCCTCCTCCCACACCTACCCAAGCAACCATCCAACCATGGTGAACATGTGATGAGAGGCCACTATGATATGATTTGACCTCCTAAATCACGTTAAGGAAGTGGAGCTTATGGAAACACACCATACAGACATTCAACATCAGCATTAGGACCCTCAGGAACCAATCCAATCCTTTTTCCAACCAACCCCTAGGTCGTACTGAGATTTTGGACCACTTGACCTCTAGACGCTCCATGCTATGAGCATTCCAGCATCCAAGGACCTCTAGACACTGTCACAGGCCTACAAGCCAACATCCAGGGACTATTTTGCACAGTGTTGTGCCAGTGTCCCTAGAATTTGAGCCACTTTTTCAGGTCTAGAGCCCAAGTCGCTGTCTAGAATTTAATGACATATTCAGAATAGTAAAATAACAGAAAAATGACAATACAAATGCAATTACTTGAATAAGACCTTGACTGGACCCATACTAGCCATGATAGGCATTTTGTCAAACATACCATGAATATGCAATAGACAGGTGTAAATAACATGTCTGAGCATATGGGTCTCATACGTAGCTGAGAATCACTAAGAAAAATTGATGCCTAAACACATCAACCACCATTTCATCCATTAGGTCATAGATACATTGTTCATTCATTTACCAGTAAAAACATGACAAGAGCCATACATAGCTACTATCATAAAATATATATAACCAACATAATAGCAACAAGTATACTAATGAAATCATAGTCATATAAACCACATATAACCAGTATAATACTCGTAGAATTACAATGAGAAATAACCTCATATTGATGATGCAAAATCCAAACCTAGGATGGGACTTCCATGTTCCACCCAACCATAGAATGGTTGAGCCAAATCTCTCTTCAGCCATTCACCATCGTGCCATATTCCAAGAATGAATCTGAGATCTCATAGAACACATCAATTAAAAACCAACCAAGGATTCTAGAGGCCATCCACCTCAACCCATCAAACAATGATTCCACCTCACAGTCATACATCACAAACCCATCATCAGATTGGTCTCTATCCAAGCCTTCTAGGGATTCTAGAGCATTTTTCCAACCAAGGCTTCCAGGACTAGTAACTCAACCCACATCTTTTACAGGGCTTCTAGAGCGTTTTTCCAACCACGGTTTCCATGAATAGTAACTCAACACACCAAGGGCTTCCAGAGTGTTTTTCCAACCAACACTTCCAGGGCTAGTAAATCAACCCAAGTTGTTACTAGGCTTCCAGAGCATTTGTCCAATGAGGGCTTCCAGGATTAATAAATCAACCCAAGCTAGGGAAACATGAGAAACAACCCAAAAAAAAGGAAAACAAATCCACAATCACCATGGTTATCCAGGAAATGGCAAAACTAGGAAATACACTATCAATCTCGACCATCCTCCATGCCAATGATAGATCGCAACCAACAAACCACATGCATATGCCATGCATGCCAAAACTAGTGAGGAAAACATACATGCAACTCGATACGTACAATCAAAATTTGTTGTAGTTGTTGATCTTGATGTCCTCTTGTACGTTCCTGCTCCTTCTTTGCCTTCCTGCTCTTTATATTCCTTCTTTCTTCAAAAATCCAAGTATTCCATACCCTACAAGAGTGCTCCAAGAAAACTCTAAGTATTCAAGAGTATGAGAGAGAGAGAATAATGGGAGAGATCCAAAACAAAACTGGCAAAAGGTTACCAACTAATCCTTAGAAGCCTTTTTATGAATGAGACGACTATTTTCTTCATTTTCCATTATTTTCCTTCATTTTCCTCCTCACATGCAACTTGTGACCATTCATCACCCTTTTCTCCTAATTTCCATTATTTTCATAAATAAATGTGCCAAAAATGCCATTTTTCCTTTCCAAATCCTTATCCATTGCCTTTTCCAATTTCCTTAGGCATTAATAACCAAATGAACACCCACACTAGGATTTCTTTCCCAACATTCAACTTGGAATAAGTGTCCTATCAACCGTGGTTATTACTTTTTCCTTTATTAACTTTTACTACATGGAATTTTCACTAGGGTTGTTACATATCATCTCACGACAGATGGATTGGTTAGATTTAGGGACAGGATATATGTACCAGATAATATTGATGTGAAGAAGGTGACCTTGAGGGAGTTTCTTGTGAAACCATATTCAAGTCACCCAGGTTATCAGAAGATGCTGACAACAGTGAAGAAATTATATTATTGGCCGAATTTGAAGAGAGACATAGCAGAGTTTGTGGCTAGGTGCTTGGATTGTCAATAGGTGAAGGTAGAGTGTAAGCATCCAGGTGGACTGCTACAGCTGATTCCGATTCCAGAGTGGAAATGGGAGTGCATTTCCATGGAATTTATCACATGTTTTCTGAGGATAGTGAGACAACATGATTCCATCATGGTAGTGGTGGAGAGGTTAACAAAGGAAGCACAATTCATTCCAGTGAAGTCTACATTCTCAGTGAGTGATGTAGCACATGTCTTCATCATGGACATGGTTAGATTGCATGAAGTTCTAAATAAGATTGTGTCAAACAGGGTTGTGAAGTTCACTTCCAAGATTTGGAAGGAGTTATTTGTAGGTTTGGGCATAGAGTTGACCTTCAGTATAACTTATCATCTTCAAATAGATGGGCAGATAGAGAGGATCAATAGGATATTGGAGGACATGTTGAGGATGTATGTGATGCATTAGTAGCAGAAGTGGGAAGTGTACCTTTCTCTGGTAGATTTCGCTTATAACAATGGGTATTAGGAATTCTTGAGGATGGTTCCATTTGAGGTATTGTATGGGTGGAGTTGTAATACTGCCATAAGTTGGAGTGATCCAATTAATAGGGTGTTGATTGGATCGAACATGTTGGTAGACATGGAGTGGGAAATATAGGTAATCAAGAAGAATTTGAAAGTAGAATAGGATAGGAAGAAGGGCTATGCAGATTAGAATAAGTTATTTAAGGAATTCCAGGTTAGGGAACAGGTGTACTTGCACATCAAACTGAAGAATATCTCCTTGCGGATTGGATCACGTGCCAATATGGCACTTTGGTTTTGTGGACCTTTCAAGATTATTGAGAGGAGTGGGCCACTAGCCTATCAACTTGCACTTCCTATGACAGTGAAAGTCCATGATGTTTTCTATGCGTCATTGCTTAAGAAGTATGTTAAAGATGTTGATCATGTGATTGAATGGTCTGTATTGTAGGTGGATCCAGAAGAAGAATTCCAACTAAAATAGCAGTTTATTTTGTAGAGAAAGATACTCATGCTCCAGAACTAAGCAATCGAGTAGGTTAAAGTCCAATGGAAGTACTTTGGGCCTAATGAAGCTACATGGGAGATGGCAGATTAGATGAAGGCTATGTATCCTTCTGTATTCGTTGGTTGAGAGGATGTTTTGGTATATGTCTTTGGTATATGCTTTTGGTACATGTTTTGGTGATGTTTGGTATATGTACATGTGTATATGGATGTAAATAAAGTCATGACGTATGTTATAAAGCTCTAATAAGTGGTATGAGTGCCATGTCATTATGATGTTATACCATTTATGTTGTCATGTTGGTTTTCTTCTTAGGAGGATGATCATTGTAAATGCTGCAACAAACTAAGTTATAAAGCTCCATGGGAAGTATGTTTTTCTTACAACAACCTTGTTGGTTGTAGGTGTTGTTGAACACCAAGGAAAATGTTCCTCGAAGGGGGAGGATTCTATAACATCCATGGTCAAAAATCTATGTAAAATTTAATAAAGGAAAAATAATAACCATGGTTGATGGGACACTTATTCCAAGATGAATGTTGGGCAAAAGCATAGTCATGGGAATCACCGGTGATTGATTAATGGTTAAGGAAATTGGAAAATGAAATGGAAAAGGCTTTGGAAAGGAAAAGTGGCATTTTGGCACATTTATTTATGAAAATAATGGAAATTAGGAGAAAAGGAAGGTGAAAGGTCATGTTATGAAACCAGCTCAAGAAAATATAGAAAAGATAGATCAACACCTTGGAATTCAGCCTCTTCAAGGGGCAACCTCCTTTACATTACATAAATGAACAATTCTTGGATGATTCAAATGAAAAGACCTCCTCTCTATATATAAGAGCCTAAGGGGTCATAACATAATCAGAGCCTACATAACAATAATAATGTAAGGGCAAAATAATAAAAATAGTGGGCTTCTATGGGGCACAATAGTAACAATATGGGCACTACATGGGTACATCAATATAATAAGTGGGTTGTACTAATAACAATAAGGGGTTACACTATTAGTAGAGGGGCCTAACATGCCCCTCTCCTTCAAAAAGTGTTGTCCTCAACGCTTGAGTACTTCTTGATGCTTCTGTATAAAATTATTGTCCTCCCATGTGGAATCTTCAGTGGGTAAATTCTTCCACTTGATGAGATACTCTGAAATTGATCGATTTCGTAGCTGTCGGGTTCTTGTTTCTGTGACTACTCCAGGTTCTAATATGGTTTTTCCTTCCTCTTCAATTTTTGGAAATATTGTTTGAATTGGGATCTTTTGCAACTTTTGAATAAGTGGCCATACTTCTTCGTCCTTCTTCCTTTCATCCCTTGCTTCATTTATCCAATCTGGTTGGATAATAAAAATAGCACAAAACAATGCTTCCACATCCTCATCCTTGAAGAGTCTTCCCATTCGGTAAGGTCACCAATTTTTTAAGTGCATGTAGTATTGCCAACATTTCCTTCTCATAAATAGCTTGCTTGAGATGTAGCAATAAAAATACCCAATCACCTACATCAAAACATTTTTCACTATGATGTTGATCTACCCGTTGCTTCATTTGATTTTGCACCAAAGTGG
>APFE030823300.1:85485-99496 GCA_000404065.3 Pinus taeda | reverse complement strand
CTTTACTATCTTGAGTAGGCGAAGGATCCTTCAAGACAGTAGTTGGTTGACAATATTTAACAAATTTCGAAAACTCTGCTCGATATGGGCATGCTTTAGTAAAATGATCCCCATTGCAGATGAAACAAGGATAGTGAGGTTTTCGTTTTTTGTCAATAGGTTCATTTTTATTTGTTTTCTGTTTTGAATTTTGATTATTTTTATTTTTCTCCTTTTCTTTACTACCGGATTTGGCCACAGATGAATCTACGACATGGATATCAGCAGAAACTTCAACGGAAGAATCTCCTTTCAGGGAAACAGGTAAAGTTGTTGTAGGAGAAGAATTCTTTGAATATTTCTTCTTGCTCTTAGAACTAACTGAACCAATCACACAATCAGCAGCATGAGATCCTGAAGGATTTGTAGTTTTCGGAAGATCAGGGATTTTTTCGTGTAAAGTACCTAACTGCGTATAAACGAGGTCAAGGTACTAAGCCTAAGCAATTACTTGCTCTTCAGTAACAACTTCTACCTTAGCTACATCCTCAGTGATTTTAGGTAATAATGATTTAACGAACCATTCTACTAAAATTTGATATGGGATAAAAACTTTCACTAAACACCTTCTACGTCGCCATTCATGAATATGGTTAGAAATATATGTGGACGTAGATTGTTTTAATGAAGTTAATAATTCCAAGCCATTGTTGTATCTGATAGGAAACTGAAAATGAGTTAAGAAAGAAGTAGCTAACTGACTAAAATTATAAAAAGAGCCTCGTGGTAACTCAATGTACCATTTGGCAGCAAGACCAATCAGATTTCTTTGAAAAAGACGTAAGCGAATTGAATCATCAACAATGGAATTAGATGCACACCAGAGGTGATAATTCATCACATGATTCGACGGATCCTCTCCTGACTTACCCTCAAACTTCGGGATATCACTAGGCAACCTTTTAGGAATTGGAGGCCAATCTGAAAGAGAATAAATCGGATCGTTAATAAGGTACGACAAATCAGGTAAATCCAAAGTTGCAATAAATGGTAACTGATGGTTAGGTTCACAAAAACCTTGTGTAATGAGACCAGCTCCAGGAGGAGGATATCCAGGATAACCTAGAATCGGATTTGCATTAGAAATATTATATCCTCCCGAAAAACTAGGATTAACCGGACCAAACTGGGGTTGAGGTTGTTGATAAGTATAGCCAGGGTACAGTTGATACTGATAAACTGGATTTTGTATAGTAGGACCGGATTGATACTGTCCCTAGTATGATTGACTCATGGCAATTGTACTTGGACCAGCTTGTCCTACAGGCATCTAGACCGAAGTCTGAACCGTAGGTCCTGACTTGGGCACAGAGACTTGAGGAGTTGACACTGATGCAGGGATAGTAGAAACTGGAGCTACTAATACTCCAGAAGTAGGTGCGGTAGATTCAACAAAAGCTGCAGTAGTTGCAGCAGCAGTTTGAGGCAGAGTTAGAGGTGAACTTGACCCAGGCTGATGAACTACACTAGGTGCAGAGGTTTGAACCATAGGCTGGACAGGTTACTAGGTTGGACCAGAAACCAAAAGTTGTCCAGCTTGATTAGATAACTGCACATTAGATTGCAAATTATGTTGATTTTGAGATGGATCCCACACCATATTCATTCCGGAACCCATAAAAGGTTGTACATAAGGACCATAACTTGGTTGAACATAGGGTTGATAATTAGGAGGTACATTTCTAGTTCCTTGTAAAAATGACTAACTAGAAGGCGGTTGGAAACCTTGAATTGGGTACTGACCTTGAGGTTGATAACCCTGAGGCATGTACTGAATCTGCGATTGAAAAGCATCCTGAGGAATATGGGGTTGACCTTGGGGTATGTACTGTCCTGAAGGTTGAAAACCTTGAGGTAACCCTCCAAATGGAAACTGACTACCTTGGGGTTGCCCCCCAGGCGATGACTGACTACCTTAAGGTTTCCCCCCAAGCGGTAACTGACTACCTTTCCCCCCAGGTGGTAACTGACTACCTTGCCCCCCAGACGGTAACTGACTACCTTGAGGTTACGGATTTGGAATACTACTAGACATCATAAAGATATGTTCTATGCTCAATGTTTTAGTTCCATTATTACCAAGTGATAACTGATATTTAGTGGGTCGAGGAGTTTCTCCTGAAAAAGTACCAGAAAGTGACTGGTACCCCAAAGGAACAGTAGGACCACCATATAAAAATGTTTCCGGTGATTGGGAAAAAATGGATGGTTGTCTCAACATGATTAATCAAGGACAATAATCTCTAGGTGTATAATGAAAGTAATCACACGCAAACAAAGAAAGTTTCAATAAACGCACCTAAAGTCTCTAAATAACCAAACAATTGAATCACACGCCTAACAATCTAAGAGTTCAAACCACACACAAATAGTAACTTTCCATACCAAAAACACTAGTTGGTGCTGAAATCCAATGTCGCAGAATTCAATACAGAAATAGCAGTTGGAACAGTTACCCCGACAACTTGCTTAATGAAACAGATTGGCACAAGTTTCTTCACATAACCATCTCGAGTGAAGAGAACCCCCCAAAGATTCCAAGTGAGTCTAGTCGACATCTTCTCTAGGTACAGTGAGACCCGTCCTTCACCATCACCTTAGGAAAGAACCTTAAGATTATGGTCACTAAGGTTACCAACAATAACAAATACAACTGGGGGAACAGTCTATGATCCGATCTACGCGCAAGGGCAGAGTAACAAAGATCAACCCCCCTGAAGGCTCCTCGACATGATCAATCCAAGGTTTACCAACAAGTGACCCCAGGCTCCTCGACAATGGTTAATCTGAGGTTTACTGTTTTTAATACGCGCAAATCTGCTATCATTCCCAATGAGACAGACTTGATTGTCTCAAAGGTTCGGACATGATCTCATGATTGACTCCTTTAAGAGGAGCTTCCCAAATTATATCAATTACAATTGGATTTATTTCCTACCATAAGATACAACTACTTGTTTTTTTTCCCTATCTTGGAGAGTTAATTACTCCCTACTCCAAGATACTAGCCTAAGCTATATTGGTGATAAGAGCCCTAGAAATAAAAATATTGCTAGATTAATTTTAATTAAGCATTATTTTTATTGGTTGTTTCTTAATTCAATAGGTGTAGAGATGAAACTTTGATGGTGTGAAGACTTGACTCCAAAAAACACTAAAAAAATGCACCTAAAATGATAAACAATCAGTTTTTCCGTTTAATAAATCTCTAGCTAAAAGAAAGAGTTGAGAATGCAATTCCTTGAAAAACGAATATTTCCTTCAACATGTAAATGAAAAGAAAATATTTTTGTCTTTTTCAAAAAACTCAAAATGAGACTACTAATTAAAGCTCACAAAAATAAATCCCTTTTCTTTTCAAACACTCAAAACTACAGAAAACCATTCTTCCAAAAGAGATGCTACAATTTCTAGAAAACACTCAAACTTATGAAAAACTAATCTTGAGATCTAAAACATATAAAAATTTAATTGATATAAAAGCTTCAAATATTTTTGAGGATGTTTTACTTAGTTATTCAGTAAACTAAGTATTAATTCGTTTAGAATAACAAATCAATCAAAAACATCCAGCTATGTTTTCTTTTATAAAAATGAATTTCAAAACTTATGACCAAGTTCGTTCAAAGATTTGCAAAGAGAAACAAAATCTATTTCTCACCAAGGGAAGATTTCACAAACCAGCTAGACTCATCAAGAAGACAAAAGATACCAGGGTGATCTAAGGTTTCTTAGGCTTCTAATCTTTAAGTCACTAAAGAGACCGAGTGGAAACCAATCCAGGTATGCAAAACTTCTAGAAAATCATCTAAAACAAAAACACCAATGGAACTTACTCACGAGAGACTTTTTACAGGATATATGCAGATCTGGGCAGAGACTAAAAGTAATAAATAAAACCTAAACTTAACTGGATGAAAACATTTTAAGTTTTTCAAAAAATTTGACAGGGTCCGCAGGCTTCCAGTAAAACTAGATGTGGTACCACTCTGTGTAGTAAAGTAACAGTGCGGGGATGTCCGCACTGTATTACAAACAAAATGTGCGGTCCCCTTAAAAATTTCAGAAAAACAAAAAACAATCCAGAACCTAAAAACTACCCAATCCCACACACATCAAGCAAACCAAAAACAAAATCAAGTTTCTCAAGTCAAAGACAAAGGAAAATTAGAAAACCAAATCCAATCCCAAGCGGAGTCGCCAATTTGTTGGTCGGATAAATCATTCTTGCAGACAAGACCGATCTCCCTAGTATCAATATATATCTAGCAACAAGCAGGACAAGCAAATCTACCTTTCTCTAAACATATTGTGATTCATTAACAAAAACTAAAGAGGTGTTTTAGACCCTACCTTAAGTCCAACACTAGTTTGTGGCAGCCATGCTCCAACAGCTCCAGAAGAGTTTCCTTTTAAGAACATGCAATCACAAATAAATACACATCAAATAACACTTGCATAGCTAATATAATAAATCATGTTCATCATGGTGATCAAGGAATCCATGAAATAAACCATAAAACACAGCTTATTGAGAAAAATAAACTTGATTATATTAACTTTGAAATTGAAGAACTTTACAACCTTTGGTGCCTTGATGTTGTACAAGCTCTTCCCAGGGTCCAAACAAGAATCTCCTCTACTTTGACAAGCCTCACTCTCTTCCAAATGAGATCAAAAGGTATGTAATCTCTCCTCTCAAAAGCTTAATTAGAAAGACTAAGTTCCAGTAGCATTTACCCTAAAAAATATTCAGCTTTAAACCTCTCAGTAACCAGCCCAATGCTTCATTTTATAGTGCAAAGGAAGGAGGTTACAGGTCCACCATTGAAGGGATAGAGTCCTCCTTCAAAGGGATAAGCTCCTCACATCAAGTGGTTAGCTTCTTAAGGTATGGGATGCATGAACCCTCAAGGAGCGAACTTGCCAGCTCAAGATTCCTTCTAGAAGCTTCCAGAAATGACTCAAAGTGAGTTTTTAAGAATGTACTTGCGCCTTTTTAACTTTTACAGGGGTTCGCACCCATAACACAGATACAGAGTGGTCAGGTGCACAGGGGACATGACCAATAGGTGCGGTACTGCAGGTAATGCTAAGAGAAAGTGTGAAACCAGAGTTTTAGAGATTTCTAAGGTCTTTCTCTTATTTTTAAGGCTTGATATGAAGAACTGAGGTTTAATACTTGCAAAGGAGGAATGTATGAGTGGTGATAGACTCATATTGATTGCAGAATGTCAAAGTGACAATTTTTGTGCAACAAGGCCTTGGAATCCCTTAACTGGTTTTGGCAGCATACACAGTAAAGCCTGAGGGAGGAGTCTCAGTTTAGGGCCTAGTGATCCAATATGGATTGTGGTAAATCCTGATAGAGTGGTGTCTTGGTTTAGGGCCTAGTGATTTGGTATGGATTGCGGTAAATCCTAAGAGACAAGGAGATGGAAAATTTCTCAAGGATAGTTATGGATTCTTGAGGCATTCCTAGCTCGGTTTGGTTTTGTGATCTTGGTGCTTGTTTTGGTGAGATCACGGTTTGGTGAGGGTGGAGGTGGCTTAACCCTTGGATTCCCTTGGTTGTTTTTGGATTTATTTATCCATGAGATCCTACATTCATGCTTGGAATATGGCATGCAGGTGATTGGCTTAAAGAGCTATTTGGTTCAGATATGTCCATGGTCAGGTGGTACGTGGAAGTCCTGAACCTGGTGAGATTTTCTATTTTTAATAAAAGCTAAGTTATCTTGGTTTTTTACTTGTTAATATGTGGTTTTAATGGTTGTTATATCATTTTTATTTTCATGGTTTAATGTTGGTTATAAGCATGGTTATATGACTGGTTATTGTCATGGTTATTTCATGTATTTACTTGTAACTTAAAAGATAATGGATGCAATACCTAATTGATATCAAACAATTAAGGGAAGAGGGTGGCGATCCTTCTTTTCAAGTCTCATATGATTTATTAGTCATTTATGCTTTTTCTTGTATTCATTTATTGTAGATTACATTGATGCCAATTGTTTGAAAAAATGTTAGTCTCGATTGGGGATGGTCAAGCCTAGTCCTGGAGTTAGTTTTTGATTCGTAAGACTTGTTATTATGTAAATCATGGATTGTGAAAGTTTCATTGAATTATGGGCAGTGACATGGGCTCTCGGTCTGAAAAAGTGGCTCAAATCCTGGGGACAATGGTACAATACTGAGAAAAATAGCCCTTGGATGCTAGCATGCCATGTTGTGTGTTGAGAATGGGACCCCTAGGGTCATTTTTGGGTTAAAAGCCCAAGTTTTGTGGCAAAAAGCCCAAGTTTTTGTATAATAAGTGTAAATTCTCTGCATTTTGTGGCTGTAGAGTGAAGATGTAAAGAGTCATCAAGGTCTTCCACCCTTTTTTTATGTAACTTGTGTCATATTTAAGAGATCCACCCATGGTCCACAAACCATGGGATTGTATAAAAAGGAGAGCCTTAGAAGAGTCTAGGGAGGGAAATCTTGAAATGTTTTGAGTCATTGATGAAAATAATGGGTCTGTGAGAGCTAAGAGTGAAGCGTCTTAGCATAGGAAAGAGGCTCTACAATTGTGTGTGCAGAGGCCAAGGGTAGAAGTCCACAGCTGAGTGCACGGACTCCTGCAGTTGTGTGCACAAGGCAGTTAGAGACTGTAAAGAAAATCTGAAGCATAAATAAAGAGAATTATTCTAGAACTCATATGTGTATGATCTATTTTACTTCTATTATAAATGCATATGATTATGTTATGATGAATACAGGGTTTATGTTTTAATGTTGTATTGATGCATGAATCCATATGATTTGCTTTGTTATATGAACGCAAGTAAGAATATTTGTTTATGCGAAGATCCTCTTAATGCATGTTGAAGTTACCAAATAATTAAGCTAATCTGGGTAAATACAAGAGTAATTATAGAGGCGTGTAAATGTTTGATCCCCCTATCTAGGGTATGTGAGGGATAGTCATAGACCTTCACGGAGGTCTAAGGGATGACTAAGAGGAGTATATTGATAAGCCCTAAAAGGCTCATCAACCTACATGAAGGAAGGTTTTGGGTATAAAATGACATCACTACCATCTCTAGGTGCAGAAACTTGGTTCTTGCGTCCCTCCATACTGCTTTGGGTGAGACTTCAGTCCATGCTCCGTGGATTGATGTCGAAAAGGCTAGTAGTGTAGGGATTTGCTTGCCTAATTAATGTTGAACCCGAGTCAAGGCCCATCAAGCCAACAAATGGTTCTGTTAATGGGACCAAGATCTGCATAACGAGATGTGTGATGTCGCATCACTGGAATCTAACTAAGAAGAATATCGAAGACTGGTTCGATAGAAAGATCCATGAATTCATGAAAGGAATCCGTGATTGATGAAAAAATAGTGGTTTGACAAATATTTATACACAAAGATACACAAAATCTTCTCCTATTCCTTCTTGGTTGAGTTATACGAGTGGATCACGAAATTGGTAGATGGCTAAGGAAGGTGGAGGCCTGGCCATCCAATAGTCTGGACCCCAGAGTTAGTGCAAAGATTAGAAGCCTTTGAAGATAAGAGCACACGTGTTGTCAATCATTGCCTCAATCATATCATAGGAGGATTTGTGATAGAGTTCGTTGTTGATACTTCGATCAGTTACAGTGAAGCAGAGTGTCGCTTCTCTAAGGGACCACGAGGTAAGTATTTAAGGTCTTTAAATACTTGGATTAATATGCTCTTGTGTGAAAAGCGGGTTATGCAACTACCTTGATGTTTGGAGCTATGTGAAGTGTAAAGATCTTCAAGGATAGACAGAAAATAGGCCCTAAATATAGCCCGCTAATTGGACCTCCTCTAAGTGACGACGAGGAAACAACACAAGAGTCTCCGCAAAGCATTGTTCAACTGATAAGACAAGGGTTCCTGTGAATACCCCATCCACCCACACCACCTCCATCTTCACCTCCGCCACATATGCCTTCACCCACACCACCACCACCTCTGCCAACATCCAATATTGAAAATTCAATAAAATTGTCTATATTCAAGGGGTCGGGAACTAAGGACCCAAACCAATTTTGGTTTTTCGCGAAGGTCGTATTAGAAGCTCAGGGTATTATAGATGATCAAATGAAGAAAGAAATGTTGGTTACTACATTTTAGGAATGCGCACTAACATGGTATATTAAGTAATGCACTGATAATCCGATGGCTTCATTAGCAGATATTCAGAATGCGCTGAATAAGGAATTCAGCAGGCCCAAATCTGAAGCTCAATCAATTGTGGGATTCAAGGAGATTATGATGAAGCCTGGCGAGACACCTTGGGATTTGGATCAGAGGTTAAAGTGCACAATCTGTGAAGCCAATATGAATCTTATGGATGGACAACACCGTGAATAGTTTGTGGCTTTGCTCCTGCCTCATCTAAGGGTTGTCTTGTCACAGCAAAAGATTGGAACCGAAGCGGAAGCCCTAGAGATTGCAATGAGATTCCATGAGACACCGATGCAAGATGCTAATTTATGGGTTTAGAAGATTCACGCGTAGTTGTAGAACCTATGCTTAGAATTTCAAAGTCTAAAGAAAGATAGAACAGTTCGGTCAGAGGTACATGAAGAAGTTTGGTGCTTGAAGTGGAAAAGTCAGGGGCATGACAAATATCACTGTCCAGTCTTCATGAATTATGTTGCAACAAGGAGGGTGATGCCTCTGAGGCCGGAAGCTCAAAAAGGGAAAAGTATAGAACCTGCACTATGGTGTGCTATCTATCAAGTAGCTAGAAAACATGTGACAGACAATCTCCATTTGCTACAGAAATTTGTACAGACACTACAACAGCTCTTCTGTAACTTTTGTCAATTGATGGGTCATGATGAGCATAAATGTTGTAGTTATGAGCTAATGATGGATAGAAAACCTGCATATAGGGTGAAAGCAGAAACCCAACCTCCGGACCAAGGTGCTGGGGAGTGCAAGGTGAATATCAGGGGCACAGACAAGACCAAGGTTGAGGAGGACCTGGTAGAGGTTGGGGATAGGTTATTTTTTTACAACTGTAGAGGACCGGGACACTACGCGCGAGACTACATGAACCCAACACATTTTTCATGCTGACATTGTACTCAGTTTGACCATGCGACAGAATATTGCCCTATATTATTAGCTAAGCTACGTGAAAAGGGGGTGCAACCTCAGCAGCCAACTCAAAACCTACATATAATGAGGGCTGAGCCTCGCGAGGAGGATCCTAAGGTAAATATTGTGCTGTAAAGTGGAATGATGAGTGGCGAAGATAAGAGGAAGTAGCTTGAAGAAGGTGAATGGGTCCACAGGGTGCTAGAAAAGGAGATCGGGTTTGATCTAGAGTTTGCAAAGGGAACATTTATGGAAGCAAAGAAAATCTTCGCTGAGGCCTCTACCTCAGGAAGTCAAGATAAGCCAGCTGAAGAGATGGACCCTTCCATGCTTACTACTTTCTTTGAGGCCTATATGAAGCTGTTGCATGATATCAAGGTTGTGAAAGGACTGCATGAGTTGATAAATAAGTGCACCAGAAAGGAAAACACTTCTGACGGACCACGCATAGTCAAGAATATCGGTAAGCATAAGGCAAGAACAGGGTGTGAGATGAGGCTCACTGCGCAGATAGGAGAATATGAGATGGATTAAGTTATTATTGATCTGGGTTTGGACGTGAATGTTTTTCCTAAATAGACATGGGAGAGGATGGGGAGACCTGCACTGTAGCGGTCTCTGATTCAATTAAGAATGGAAAATCAGCAAAAAATCATCCCCATGGGAAGATTGCGGGGAGTGACAATTGAATTGAAGGCATGAGCGCATTGGATGATTTTGAAGTGATAGACATTTTGGATGACAGCAATCCCTACCCTATTCTCCTTGGGATTGATTGGGCTACTGACATGAATAGGGTAATCAATTTGAAGAAGCGATATTTGAGAAGAAAGTTCTCTGTGTAGTAGTGCCCTTGGACCCTGAAGAAGTGTCGTGCTATACTAAACCGGTCCATGATTATGAAAGAAATGATGATTTGGGACAGATTTCTAAGATAACGGTGTGAGATTAGGATTGGATGAATCTGACAACAGATGGACACATTTCCCGGGTCAGTGAAAGTTCCTGGACATCAGATTCGAATGAGGAGTTGGAGCACTATAGAATTGACTACATGAATTATCTACATTGCGATGTAATATGATGACCAAGTCGTTGCACTATGTATCATCGAAGTTAAGGAGTCTACCCTATTATGATGGTTTAACTAATTTCGATAAATTTTTGGATGCATTCGAAAGGGAAGTGCCAGAGAAGCGTCGCTTCCAAGCCTTGGATTGGGCACTACGCCTACAAAATGGTGGGGTATGCACAAAGATAGTTTTGATGATTGGTGCATGTACAGAAAGATGATGAGATTGTGGTTTGGTAACCCATAAGTTCGACTAACAGAGAAATATGATGGAAGGGATGACCCGCGCAATCACCCGGCCAAATGGCTAAGGAAATGGAGCGAGCCTCAGCTTGAATGGGTGCATCTATTTTGTCATAATTCGAATGTAATACCGATGAACTGGTACTTGGAAATAGAGCTTCACCATGGCACTTAAGAATGGGACGTTTTGTAACAGGGATTCTTGATGATGTTTATGTAGAATTTCCCACTGTAGATCACCTGATAGTTGCAATATACTAAAGCAAAATACTTGATCTACTTATAAAACAAACTTGTGGAAGCTTAATTGATTTTGAGCAAGATCAAATAGAACACATATAATGAAGAATGAGAAATCAATCACACATGAACACAGAAGAATGCTCTGGGGAAAGGCTCAACTAAAAACCTCGATCTCTGTATTATCATACAAGTGGAAATATCTCCGGATTACACAAAGCTTTAGCTCACAAGCTATCCAGCTCTAAGTACAATCCCTCACTGCTGCTCATAGACAGAATAGACAACACATATGCCTTCCTTCAGTCCTCCAAGCCTCCTATTTCCTTGTGCAATTTCTCCTAGGTCCTCCAGTTGCAACCTGTGTGATTCTCATCTCACACATAACACTGGCCTTTGAAATAATTGCACAATCCTAAAGGAGATAATTCCTTCTGCATGGATGAGTTTCCTTTATAGGAAAATTCCTCCAATTGCTAGTACATTGTCCCTTCCTTTAATCTCAACTGGGTCTTTCTCTAAACTGACATGCATGAGTTATTTATGAGAGAATATTCAGTTATTTGGAGAACACTAGTTGCATGCATGCATGCATCAACAGACTGAACTCACAATTAGTTCCTCCAACTGTTTCGAACTAATTTAACTGGAATTAACTCAGTTAATTGAGCTAACTAATTACAACTCTAATACAACTCATCCTTATCTCCTTAATTAAGGGATAACTTCCTCAATCAAAGGGATAATTGTTGCATGTCTTCACAAAGACTTCATGTTTGATTTTCTTCATATAATTAACTCAAGATGAATTAATTAATTATTTTTCAAACAACTAGTGAGACTAAATTTGAATTTTAATTCAGGGACTAATTAAAATTGGAATCTATCCTGAAATGATATTTATAGCAATGCTATTTTTAGCATTTCTATTTTTTGTTATTTCCAAAAAAGTTGGATTATATCCTGAAATACTATTTTTAGCATTTCTTGTTGCTATTTTTAGCACTCCCTCTCAACAAGAAAGGCATTCAACTTGAACCCGATCCTGAACCTTTGGAATGTTCTGCATACAACACTTCTCTCAAGTGTTGTTGCTCTAGCAACTCCAGAAACAAAAAATATCCAACCTAAATCAGAGCGATGCCTCTATCATCAAAGTCTCTGACTGGTATTGCCTCTATCAGCTGAAAACTCTACACCTTTGTGCTCTTCAGTATCTAACTGCTCTAGCCTCTGTCACTTTGATCTCTGACTACATCAATCACACCAATTCCTCCTGCTGCATCCATGCAGATGTTGGTCCTATCTCCCAACACTACATCCGCACTGCACCTCCTCTCATCATGTTGCATCGTGTTTCCCACTACTGCATTGCAACTCAATTATTGAGAATTAAGTAACTGATCTCCCAACTGACCTCCTTGTTGGGCTAGAAACACCCTCTGATGCTGAAGCTACCTCTGCCACTCCATCCACATTTGTCTCTACCCACTCAACCAATTCTGCTACTCCTCGTCGGGGCTCCTGTAGAAAGGTCTAATCAAATAGGTTGGGTACCTTAAGGATCCTACCCTTATTTCAACTTTCTTAGGACTATTGCTTCACATTGCCCCACCTCACACCTGGATGCATGGCTGCATGTGATCCCTCTACCCACTTGGCTCGAAATTTTCCCCCTACCAGAGGTCTCTATATGAGTGGATGCCTCAACTCAGTCTCCTCTCTGCATCTCCAATTGTGGCTTCTCCCCAATTGTCTGAGACTTCTTCTGGGATTGCATGTTGAGAGGTAATTTACTCTCTCTCTCAACCACCAAGTCTCTAACATTTTCCTTACTCCTCAAGGCTTTGAATGCATCTTGTACCTCAAGCGCATACAGGTTCTTGGCTAGCACACCAATTTGTTTCATATTTCCTGTTGTCACGAAATTTTCTAGAAAAAGAGTTGATTTTAAATTAGTGATATCTCCCTCATCTGAACTCCAATTCAGCCGATTTGTTTTTGAATTTGGGTATTTTTCCGAAAGGAATCCAAATCTTCTATTTGTTTTTGAAAATTTTGCACAATGTTAGCTTCCTGGTGTAGCAGGTTATTCATGTTTCATGATTGACATTTTACAGGCCAAATATGTCGTACTTTGCATGCTGCAATGCTCCATATTTGCTTAACAGTCTCCAAGCAAAGAAGGCTACTCCAAGTTCATTCAATTTCCTTCCAGATTTTTTGAAAAGTTATCCCCGTATCACCAATTTTCAGTTAAAGGGAGGTCCAAACAGCTTAATCTTGGTCTCCCTAGGTTTAAATTTCCTGTTTGAGAATATAGAGAATGTAAATCTGTCCAAACAGCTTAATCTTGGCAGATTCTTAGATAGGTAGAGAAGTAGAGGAGCCCAACAGTTTAATCTGGGCCCTTGGAAGAAATAAGGGTAGTATGTAGATAGGAAAGCATCAAAAGAAAAATAGAATGATAGGTTTGCAAGTCTAAGTGCACCCAAATCAAAAGAAGAAAAAATGCTAGGTGAGTAGGCTGGGTAGGTAGTTCTGAGGTTGCTGAATCCTAATTGCTGATTAGTTCCAGATTTTCAGGTGTCATCTCATTCAGGACACAATCAAGAGGTAATTATATGCGAGAAACTCAAAAGAGGTATAACTAACTCCCCTTCTCCGCTTTCCCCAATCATTAACTAACTTCCCCAAAAGAGGTCAATATCTGCTTGATACCTCTTAAGTTTCATCATTTTCATAACAGTAACTCAAGTAAAGACCTCCTTTGCTCAAAGTTGTTCCATACTTTCTCTAAAGAACAGTTCTGCCCCCTTGTAACAGCCTAAGGTCTCTTGAACTTAGCGCTTTCTTACCACCTCCATATTAACCACTAACATTATTATGTAGCCCCCTATTTTTCCCGTCCCCCTACTAATATTAAATAAATCTTCCCCTATGTAATATCCCTCCCCCTGGTTGAAAAATAACCATAAGTACCCCCGGGAATTGCTCAGTTTACCTGAAACTTAGCAAGAACCCTCAACCTTCAAACCGTCTTCCAGATACAATGGAATTCTTCCAGAGTATAAAATCCTTCTGAGGTAATCAGACCCCTTCCGAAACCTCAAATGCCCTTTGCACCCACTTACTTACTCTTTCTGCCCAAAACAAGCCCCTTGCCGACTTCCTTAACACTCTGCAGACCCTTAAAAGCCAGATCGCATCGCAAGATCGCACTCTCCTCTCCATGCAAGTTATGACCCATCCGTCACCACCCGACGCGATATCGCGATATCGGCGGTCGGCG
>APFE030823300.1:66357-84922 GCA_000404065.3 Pinus taeda | reverse complement strand
TGTTTCTTTCACATATGAATGCATGTTTAGGAATTCTTAATTGCTCCTAGATCCCATTCATCCATTTCTCCTCTTTTTCAGCATGATGAAATGATTGTCCTTTGCCTTTCATCCCTAATTTTCATTCCGTACTTTCAGTAGATTGATAATTGTATCCTGTGTGGCTATCCCGCTCCGTATCCCCTTGTGACCAAGAAAACGCAAGCAACCCTAAATCCATGACTCCATGCCCAATGGTTCGAAACATATCACACCTTACCTTGCCTCTTTGTTCGAGAATCCTACCTTCCATCCAATCACAAACAACATTCCCTTGAAGCCAGAAAGCTAGCCTAAAATCATCAACAAAAGTTGAATCATAAAGAGAGAGCCCTCTCTGATTGCAGGTGGGCTAGAACCTACAATCCAAAGATTGGTTTGTGGTTACCTCGGTCGTATCCCTATAAGGAGCCTAGGGACAACTTGAGTGATAACATAATGGCGACTCCGCTAGGTACTTTCCCTCAGATAAATTAATTAAGCCAGTCTGCAGCTCTACAGAGGAAGAAACCGACTTATGAAAGCCTCGGTTGACCTATACCTGTGTTCTCCACAGGGGATTCAACTGTTTTGTTCATTTTTGTAAACCCTGCTTACTGGAGAAAGTGCTCCTGTTCTTCAGAGCTTGTCACGCTTAGTTCGGGTCTTTGATGGTGGACAGAGATCAGGCACTTCAAAGTCTAGGCATCCACCTGGCGACTCCACTTCAATTTCAATCAAAGGCTCCACTGAGGAACAAACCAATTTTACAGCCAAAATACTCCATGTTCCCAAGTATTAACAGTGAGAGAGAATGACCGAGTTCTGGGAAGATCTTCCATTTGATGAAGCTTTAGAAGAATTCAGAGAAATTTTATCAGAATTTGAGCTTAATGAAGAATTTTTCAGAGCAGTATTGTCAAAAATAGCAGGCGGCGAGAATAAACTTTTCCTTGAGTTAGTTGCTGAAAAATATGAGAATGAAACTGAACTCTTGGAAGCTCAGATACAATCATACAATTTCCGTGACCCTAAAGAATTTTACCAAAATCTTCCTCCCCCAATCCACAGGGAAATAGTGCTATCTCCTGAATTACAGTTTGAGTATGATCTAGGTTTCAAGGCAAAGACAGAAGGACTAGCTGCTAGGCTTATTACCGAAGATGCAACTGTTCCATCTGACCAAGAAGACTCAGAATCATGCCAAAGTCTCCCTTCCCCAACTTAGGAGGAAATATTGTTACCTGCTGACTTACAGATTCTGTATGATTCTATTTTCAAGACAGAGACAGAAGGAGTAACTACTAGGCTTATTACCGAGGATGCAGTTGTTCCATCTGACCAAGAAAATCCAGAAGAAGTTCTCTCACATGATGATTTTATTGATCCTATTGCAGACTACATGGAACTTCTGCTTGACGTAAGTTCTTTAGCATGCTTTCTCAGTGAAGACCAAATACGTCAACAACAACCGTTATATGCCACAACTTTGATTATGAGGGCACATAACCGAATGATGCTTTTACGTTCAGAGACCATCAGTCAGCAAGTTCATCTTGTTTTTTAGTTGCTTAAGTGGTTGCACTGGTTATTTGATCTCACCTAATGGCAGAGTAAGTGCTGGTTAGGGTAGGTAGGTAGGAGAAATAAGGCAGACGGAGAAGACAATTTTGTAGAAAACAACAACAACTAAATACTAAGGCATTTTGACCTATTGTTCTTGGCTTCTCACGAGGAGAAGCCATCCCCAAGTGGAGCCACTGTTAGCTTCCTGCTGCAGCAGGTTATTCATGTTTCATTATTGACATTTTACAGGCCAAATATGTCGTACTTTGCATGCTGCAATGCTCCATATTTGCTTAACAGTCTCCAAGCAAAGAAGGCTACTCCAAGTTCATTCAATTGCCTTCCAGATTTTTTGAAAAGTTATCCCGGTATTGCCAATTTTCAGTTAAAGGGAGGTCCAAACAGCTTAATCTTGGTCTCCCTAGGTTTAAATTTCCTGTTTGAGAATATAGAGAATGTAAATCTATCCAAACAGCTTAATCTTGGCAGATTCTTAGATAGGTAGAGAAGCAGAGGAGCCCAACAGCTTAATTTGGGCCCTTTGAAGAAATAAGGGTAGTATGTAAATAGGAAAGCATCAAAAGAAAAATAGAATGATGGGTTTGCAAGTCTAAGTGCACCCAAATCAAAAGAAGAAAAAATGCTAGGTAAGTAGGCTGGGTAGGTAGTTCTGAGGTTGCTGAATCCTAATTGCTGATCAGTTCCAGATTTTCAGGTGTCATCTCATTCAGGACACAATCAGCAGGTAATTATATGCGAGAAACTCAAAAGAGGTATAACTAACTCCCCTTCTCCGCTTTCCCCAATCATTAACTAACTTCCCCAAAAGAGGTCAAGATCTGCTTGATACCTCTTAAGTTTCATCATTTTCATAACAGTAACTCGAGTAAAGACCTCCTTTGCTCAAAGTTGTTCCATACTTTCTCTAAAGAACGGTTCTGCCCCCTTGTAATAGCCTAAGGCCTCTTGAACTTAGCGCTTTCTTACCACCTCCATATTAACCACTAACATTATTATGTAGCCCCCTATTTTTCCCGTCCCCCTACTAATATTAAATAAATCTTCCCCTATGTAATATCCTTCCCCCTGGTTGAAAAATAACCATAAGTACCCCTGGGAATTCCTCAGTTTACCTTAAACTTAGCAAGAACCCTCAACCTTCAAACCATCTTCCAGATACAATGGACTCCTTCCAAAGTATAAAATCCTTCTGAGGTAATCGGACCCCTTCCGAAACCTCAAATGCCCTTCGCACCCACCTACTTGCTCTTTGCGACCAAAACTTACACTCCGTAGACCCTTAAAAGCCAGATCGCATCGCAAGATCACACTCTCCTCTCCATGCAAGTTATGACCCATCCGTCACCACCCGATGCGATATCGTGATATCGGCGGTCGGCGCTCGCAAGCGCCAAATGTCCAACTCAAGCACCCTCCATTCCCCGCCGATGCAATATCGCGATCACATCGGAGCTAGTTCATCGCGTTACCTCCAGTATTAGCACCTCACCATGTCATTTTGTACCAGGGACCCACCACAGCTGACGTCATTCACCATACAGCCGACGTCATGCTGACGTCAATAGCTAGAAAGCCGAAACTTTGCGCAGGAAGAAAAATCGCACTTCGGAGCTCCAGAACAAGAAACAGAGGCAGTTTTCAATGGTGCGATATGGGAAATAGGCCATTTCAAGGAATCTCTGGTGAATCTTTTGATTTCTTAGCCCGTTGTGCGCCGAAAAAGCCTGAAAATCGCCCGATCGTGCCAAAGTGATCCGGTTTAAAGACAGCAGCAAATCAATGACAGAGTTTAAAGTGTATCAGATCAAATCATCAGGTATCAAGCGTGTCAAAGAGTATCAGTAGGCGGCGGAAGCCATCAACGTAGTGGCAAAGAGTATCAATAAAAATCTTGAGCAGCGGCCCAAAGCAGGAGAACATTTAATACCTTCCAGCAGATTCAAAGAAAGAGGGCGAAGCCACTTGAAGCCCTCAAATCATAATTATTGTACATTTAACTCACACCAGAGCAGAACTACAGTTCCCAAAGAAAAATCATTCCAGCAGCACCGCATCAAGTCCTCAAGGGCCACATTGTCACCTTTTCTGATTCAGCTGCCCCTAGCGCAGCCAAAAAGATTTACTTGCATTTAATTCCAGCAACACTTAGATTTTTGAAGAGTTTTCTAGCAGACCTGTTTAGGTTAGTTGTAATGAATGTCTTTCTGATATTTTGCTTATAAATACCACCCTAGACAATGTTGTGAGGGGTTGGTTGGTTGGTAGTATTTGGTTAGTCTCCTTTCCAGCATTTTCTCCTAGCAGAGACTCACACTGTAACTATCATAATTTCCATAATCAAAGATTGTTGAAAGCATGGATTGCGAAACTACTTGATGTTTTCTCTTGGCCAAAGAATGAGTACGGAATTCCTGTGCTTCTACATGATTCAATAAGTGTTTCTCTCCTCTGTTTACTTTTATGTTTTTTACCACCGTTTCACCTTCTAAATTGCAGGAAAAAAGAATAGCTTAAGATTTGTTTCACTACACCTTAAGTTCAATTTCTGCATTTCTCGATGTTTTCTTCAGAAATAGCTATGAGCATGTATACTTAAATGATCTTGTTTACGTTGTTTCTTTCACATATGAATGCATGTTTAGGAATTCTTAATTGCTCCTAGATCCCATTCATCCATTTCTCCTCTTTTTCAGCATGATGAAATGATTGTCCTTTGCCTTTCATCCCTGATTTTCATTCCGTACTTTCAGCAGATTGATAATTGTATCCTGTGTGGCTATCCCGCTCTGTATCCCCTTGTGACCAAGAAAATGCAAGCAAGCCTCAATCCGTGACTCCATGCCCAATGGTTCGAAACATATCACACCTTACCTTGCCTCTTTGTTCGAGAATCCTACCTTCCATCCAATCACAAACAACATTCCCTTGAAGCCAGAAAGCTAGCCTAAAATCATCAACAAAAGTTGAAACATAAAGAGAGAGCCCTCTCTGATTGCAGGTGGGATAGAACCTGCAATCCAAAGATTGGTTTGTGGTTACCTCGGTCGTATCCCTATAAGGAGCCTAGGGACAACCTGAGTGATAACACACAAAAAATTTCAAATCTGCTCTGCAAACTCGCGGCCCAATTTTTTTATTTTTTTTACTTCGAATTCTCTTCTTCGTATACTATTCGCTGCTCCGATAAACTTTGCTCTGATAAACCTGGATCTGATACCATGTAAAATTTCCCATTGTAGGTCACCTGATAGTTGCAATATACTAAAGAAAAACACTTGATCTACCTATACAAACAAACTTGTGGAAGCTTAATCGATTTTGAGCAAGATCAAATAGAACACATATAACATAGAATGAGAAATCAACCACACATGAACACAGAAGAATACTATGGGGAAAGCCGCAGCTAAAAATCATGATCTTTGTATTATCATACAAGTGGAAATATCTCCGGATTACACAAATCTTTAGCTCACAAGCTATCCAGCTCTAAGTACAATCCCTCACTGCTGTTCATAGACAGAATAGACAACACATATGCCTTCCTTCAATCCTCCAAGCCTCCTATTTCCTTGCGCAGTTTCTCCTGGGTCCTCCAACTGCAACCTATGTTATTCTCACCTCACACAACACTAGCCTCTGAAATAATTGCACAATCCTGAAGGAGACAATTCCTGCTGCATGGATGAGTTTCCTTTATAGGAAAATTCCTCCAACTGATAGTACACTATCCCTTCCTTTAATCTCAACTGGGTCTTTATCTGAACTGACATGCATGAGTTATTTATGAGAGAATATGCAGTTATCTAGAGAACACTAGTTGCATGCATGTATGCATCAATTGACTGAACTCACAATTAGTTCCTCCAACTATTTGGAACTAATTTAACTGGACTTAACTTAGTTAATTGACCTAACTAATTACAACTCAAATACAACTCATCCTTATCTCCTTAATTAAGGGATAACTTTCTCAATCAAAGGGATAATTGTTGCATGTCTTCACAAAGACTTCATGCTTGATTTTCTCTAACTAATTAACTCAAGATGAATTAATTAATTATTTTTCAAGAAACTAGTGAGACTAAATTCGAATTTTAATTCAGGGACTAATTAAAATTGGAATCTATCCTGAAATGTTATTTATAGCGATGCTATTTTTAGCATTTCTATTTTTTGTTATTTCTAATAGAGTTGGAGTATATCCTAAAATTTTGTTTTTAGCATTTCTATTTTTATCATTTCTTGTTGTTATTTTCAACAGTTTAGCTTTGAGGATCGGTTTGAAAGCATTGATGAGGCATTGCAGGAATTCAAGGCAGCAATCTTCAAAGTACCACAGGATCCCTTGGAATTAATTCAACCAGATTGGACCACCCAGCTATGCCACGTGCTGGAGTGCTATAATGTGACTACTGAAGAGGAGGATGAGGACTCGAGGAACATTAATATCCTAGAGACTGAAGGTCACCGCGAATTTGAAGGACCGCAAATTTAAAATCCAGATATCACCAGGCTACTAAAAAAAAACCAAGACAAGTGAACATTGGAACAAAGGTGGAGCTGAAATTTGCAAAGATTGGGAACTACTTGGATAATGCAACAGTAGATAAGGTCACTGAATTTCTCCGCAAATACCAAGACTTGTTCCCTATGAATTTCTCAAACCTAAAAGGGATAATAAGGGACCTGGGATTTATGAAAATTATGTTGAAACTGGACACAAATTTAATCAAGCATAGGTCTTACCACCTCCATCCAAAGTATAAAGAAAGGGTCTACTTAGAGTTGGATAAAATACTTGCGGCAAGTATTATTGAACCAATAGAAGAGTCTGATTGGGTAAGCGCAATAGTAGTTCAGGAAAAGAAGCATAAGGATGAAATAAGGATATGCATAGATCTCAGGAAGTTGAATGACATCTACGTACATGATCCCTTTCCAACTCCATTCATCGACGAAGGGCTGGATAATGTAGGAGGACAGGAAGTATATTTGTTCACAGATGGGTTCTCAAGGTACCATCAAATCAAGATTCTGCCAGAGGATAGAAGTAAGACAACGTTTGCCATGGAGTGGGGGTGCTTTTAGTGTACCGTAATGCCTTTTTGATTGAAGAATGCATTGGTGATATTTTCACGTGTAGTCATTGTGGTGTTTAAGGACTTCATTCACAAGTTTCTGGAGGTATACTTTGACGATTGGACATGTTTGGGCTAGTGAAACGCCATGTAGCCAGCCTACGATTCATGATGGATACATGTTGAAGGTATCAAATTGCGCTCAATTTGAAGAAATGTTTGTTCATTGTTCCTTTCGAAATCTTGCTAGGCTGTGTGGTGTGCAGACAAGAATTAATGGTCGACTCTAGCTAAGATAGCAATTATAATTAACTTAGAGGCACTAAGAAGTGTGAAATAGTTGTGCATAGTGTTGGGGCATATGGGATACTATAGAAAGTTCACTAAGAGTTATGCCCAGACTACTGCACCGATGGAGAAGTTGCTAAATAAGGATGCTACATTCTATTGGAATGAAGAATTTCAACAAAGCTTAGATGTGTTAAAGGAAAAGATGGTCACCGCGTCAATCCTAGTCTTCCAGGATTAGAAGAATGAATTTCATGTGCATGTGGATGCATCATGTATTGTGCTCGGGGTAGTACTGACACAGGCTGGTGAGGGAGAGTTGGATCACCCTATAGCGTTGTGAGTAGGAAGTTGTCTAAAGCTGAGAAGAATTATTCAATGACAGAGCACGAAGGTTTGGCTACAGTGTACGTGCTCTAGAAGTTCAGACACTACTTACTAGGTGGGCACTTTAAGATGTATACAGACCATTCTACATTGAATTACTCGGTTAACATGCCTGTGTTGGGGGGAAGATATGTAGATGGTTGTCTTTGTTCTAGGAATATTATTTCGAAGTTATTGTGAAGCCAAGACAATTGAATGTGGGATCAGATCATCTATAGCACATTGAAATAGGAGAGGAGCCTATTAATTTGGAGGAAGGACTACGTAATTTGTAGCTCTTTATAGTGTGTGTTGCCGACAATCACTCTGTAGATATCATACACTTCTTGACGATGGGGATGGCTCTAGAAGGGTATTCTAGTAAATAAAAAAAAGAACTGGTGGTGCATGCGTCAGAATTTTCTGTAATTGCAAGGCATTTATATAAAATGGGCTCAAATGAAATACTGCAACATTATGTGCCTGAGTTTGAACTAAGCAGCATCCTCACTGAGGCTCATGGAGGAGTTGCAGGAGGACATTATGCAAGAAAAGCAACAACACAGAAGGCCGATGCTACATAAGGATTCCAAGGCTTATTATAAGGCATGTGATGCATGTCAGAGGATGGGTAGGACATCTTAGAGGGATGAGTTGCCTCTAAATCCACAGTTGTCATTACAACCATTTGAGAAGTGGGTGATTGATTTTGTAGGACCAATTCCTCCAGGAAAGAAGACAGGTTTGCAATACATCATCACCGCGACTGAGTATTTGACCAGATGGGTGGAGGCGCAACCTGTGAAATATTGTACCAAGGAAACAACAACAATGTTCATCTTTGAGTATGTATTGACTAGGTTTGGTTGGTTAGATATTTTGATGAGAGATCGTGGTATGCATTTCCTTAATGAGACAATCAGTGCGTTGACGAAGGAATTCCAAGTTTATCATAGAAAGAGTACGTTGTATCACCCGCAGGCTAATGGGACGGTTGAAACATTTAATAATATATTGGATAATGCACTGATGAAGGTTTTCAATGCACAAATAAATGACTGGGATGTGTGTGTACCTGCGATGTTATGGGCTTATAGAACGACTTGCAAAAATATGATTGGACAAACGCCTTTTAGGTTGGTTTATCGCATAGAAGTTGTGTTGTTGATGGAGTACATTGTACCTAGTTTACACATAGCGGCATTCACAGGAATGGTGGATCGTGGAGCCTTGGAATAGAGGCTCGTGCAACTGATAAAGCTGGAAGAGGATAGATTTTTGGATAGATTCCATTAGCAAGTTCAAAAGGAGCGCAAAAAGGCATGGCACGATCAGAACATCAAACTTTGCACCTTCAAGGTAAATGATTTAGTGTTATTATATGACAACAAGTTAAATAAATTTCCAGGAAAAGTTCGGATGCATTGGCTGGGGCCCTATGTCATCAAGAAAATTACTGATGGTGGAGCATTTTAGCTGGTGAAGTTGAATGGAGAGCCATTTCTAGAGAAGGTAAATGGCATTCGATTGAATCCATACACCAGGGATCTGACCAGATGACTATATGGTGGAAGCACAATCCTAATGCTCCAGGCAGCTAAAAGGAGGCATGGGGCTATAAACTACATTGTCCGAGTTGTAGAGTTGCAAGACTGGGGGACTGCGCAGAAAGGAGGAATGTCACAGTATCAATGGATGCACGAAGGGAGCTGCACTATTGAAGGAGAGACTGCACAAGGCAGCCAAAAAGTGACCGTTATGGTCACTGTTCATGAGCTGACAGTGAGAAAATGGTTAAGTGGAGTGGGGGCATGGCAATTAAGTCAAAATTTAAGAGCGAGACCTTTGAAAATATGTTGCCAATCTAGAATTTATGAGCGGATTTTGCGGGAACATTTGGGTTTGAATTCGAATTTTCCTATAAATTACAAATGGCCACCCAACAAAAAACACTTTGCATTCTAATAATTGAGGTGTTGAGCTATCATGTGTGCATGAACCTTGAGAATTTAAAGGCTTTGGTGGCCAGTCCAATATTTGACAAGTTTCCTAAAGCAACCCAAGAGCTTTTTACTAGCCTCATGTCAGCGCTCGTGGAAACAGTAAGTGCTCGAGGATCGATGGCCTCTGAGGGACCTACCCCTAAGGTTGCCAATGTAGAGGTGCCCGTAGAAGTGCCAGAATTGCCAAGGTCGCCCAGGCTGAGGCCTACACCAACTAGAGAGGGTCCTAAGACAAAGAAGAAGTAGAAAGTGACACAATCAGTGTGTGAGTCATCGAGAAAGCACCAGAAGAAAGAGAAGCCTACCACGCAGGAGAAAGAAAAGGTAGTAGATCTAGAATCCAATGAGAGCATGGAAGACACTAGTATGGGCATAGAGGATATCGATATTGAGGGGGTCGCCCTATTTCCAAGTTACCAAAATACATTCCTTTGTGCGAAGGCAAGGTGAAGGTCCCAAAGGACCCAGATGAGGGAAAATTTTTACTTAACACACTATTGTTGCTAGACAAGATCACATTCAAAGGTTTGCGCTTGGCGTGCATGCCACATCTGAAATTAGAGGATTGGGACTTGGCAAATACTAAGTTGTTCCCTCTCTTTGCAACTAATACATTTATGACCCGCTGATGAGCCCCAAAAATGGATAATTATATGGGCTCATTCAACCTCCTAAATCAACTTAATCTACCATTCTCATTATTTTATTGCATGTTTTTTATTATATTTATGCTAATAGAGTGAATTGGGTTAGTCATTATGCCAACAAGTCTAATGTGTGCTTTATGTAGTCTTTTTGGTCAATTTGGAGACAAAATCAAAGGTTTAAATGAACACTTGGCAGCCAAATTCGTGGAGAGGATTTTTAGGAAGTGTTCCCTTCATTTATGGGCCTACCTCAAATTCTCCACCACAGCTTGGAGTTCAAGGGCCACAAATCAATTATCACAAGGGCAGCCAAGCAAGTCAAGTAGGACTGTTGTTAACTACAAGTTTTGGGCAGCCAAGTCCCTAAAGTTTAGGAGGATTGTTGGGGTCCTCAATTTGTATAAATAAGATGGCTTAGGGCCTCATTTGGGTTAGCCAGTGGATAGTCATTTTTTATTCATTTTGTAGTCATTTTATAGTTTGATTTTTAGGCAGTAAATTAGCTTTGCTTTCAGCACATTTTCAAGTTCTCCTTGTGGACAGTTTTTGGAATGTAACATTTCTTTTGATCAATAAAGATGAATCCAGCTTTTCATCAGCTCTAAATCTCTCTTAGGAGGTTGTATCTCTTGGGGTTGGGCCCATCTCAAGCACCCATTACCTCCTTTGTTTACTTTCATGTATCTTTGCTTCATTCTTAGAATAAACTGCTATTTAGATTTAAATCTTCATTTGTTATTTAGGTTGTTTTTGATGAGTAAAATAGTTTTTCATGCTCAGATTTAGTTGATAGGTTGTTAATAAAAAAATCTTCAAGAAAAGGGCCATCAAACATCTGTGGTTTCACCTCTCCCTCAGTGGGATCAGGAGATGTGACTAGGATGACTTTGCTGCCCACAAAAACACTAATTTTTCTTTGCCATGCAATCACTAGTGTTTGATTTTCATGTGTAGAAGTTGGTTACAAGTTCAGACTTTCATTTTCTTAGTTGCATGAGATAAAATACATGGTTTCATTGCAGGTCACACTTCTATTCATTCTCTTTACTAGCAACTAGCATATTAGGTCAATGTAACTAGGTCTTTGAATTTACAAGTCTTTGTTGGTTCAGATTGGAAAAAAGACTTGCAGAGCACCTGTACCACTTCTTCATCTACTTATTCTCCATCAGAACCATCCACTCCACCCTCTACTTAGAATCCTTGCCTCATGTTTTCCATTTGCTCCCAAAACCCTAATTTTTGTGCAACATTGCTTCAGTCTTCCTTGAACAAATCCCACCATCCTTGCCACTCCTCAGCTCCATTCCCCAATTCCTGGACCTCTTCACACCCCTATTTCACCTCCATACTCATTCCATCATCTTTTTCCCTCCATCCATGCTCCAAAATCCCATTTCTAAACATCCTGTAGAAAAATTTCTGAACATCCTGTAGAAATTCCTGAACATCCTGTAGAACCCCTGCAGACTTCCTGTAGAAGCTCACAAATGAGGTTTCTTGATAGCCAAACTTTGTGAAACTCTCTGGAAGGGTGTTAGGGACCCCTTAGGCCCTCTTCAAACTTTCCCAACCTTCTTCAAGCATTTCCTCTCGCCAATCCACCTCTGCACATTCAAAAGCCAGTTGAAAGCACATACATGACAATTCTAACAACTTATTCAAAAATACAAAAATATGGTTCTTTCATATTTTGCTATAGACATAGCTTAGATACATGCATTTCATCTTCTTATAAGTCAATGGCATCTCATTCAGTAGCTTGCATCTTCTTTCTTGCATCAGTAGGACTAGCTGGTAGAATTAGGGTTTGCTAGGGTTTGCATTTCTTTTTGACTTTCAATTTCTTTCTGCAAGTAGATTAGCGTCCTTTGAGTTAGCTTTCATCCATCAATTGAAAATATTCTTCTAAGAGCTCATAGAAGTTGGCTTAAGCTCCTAGCAGACTTGTCCCAGCTAACCAAGTGACAGCTGCGGCAAGAGCTAGTACTTGTGCATACAACACTGTCACTTCCAAGTTTGTTACGAACTACCGGGTTGATAAAAGTAAAGAGGGGAGTCCCAAGAGTTGCAGCATTATTGCTACAATACTAGAGCCCGCCATCTTTTTGGTGCCGTTGCTGGGGAAGCGTCAGAGTATTGGTGATTGCTGCTATTCTTCTATTTTATTCTACAACCTTCTGCCAAGTATTTTATTTCATTTCCATTCTACAATTTCATTTCCACAAAACTAGACTAGACATTTCCTGCTTTCATAGATTAGAATTTTGATTGTGCAAGCGTAGGTTAGCATTTCAATTCTGCAAGCGTAGACTAGCATTTCATTCCTGCAGTTTCATTTGAGAAAAATAGATTAGTCCTTTCCTGCTTTCATTTCAATTCCTCATTTTCATTTCAGCAAGATAGTTAGTTGTAGTTCAATCTATTTTAGTTTTGCAGGTACAAGAAAAAAAAAAAACAAAAATCAACCAAAAAGATTTTCTTTCATGCCTTGTAGGAGTAGAGATAATTCAGAAAAATGATTACACAACACCCCCACTGCTTCACACAGCCAACCTTATCTCTTCTTCGATGGTTGTCATTAAGAAGAACCCCTCAGTGGACATCAAGGCATATATGAAGAACCTTTAGGGGAGTCTGGAGCAAATGGCTACAAGCAGAAATGTTTGGAGCAGTACCTTATCCAAAAATGAATTTGAAAATCAAATGGAAGATTTCAAGAGTGATATGAGGCAGTTTCTTGCCATGCAACTAGATACCTTACAGATCCAAAGGAAGCAAGAGGAAGCCAAGAGGGCTTTGGCCATCTTGTGTCCCAAGTGCACTAGAAATCATCCTAGGAACGAATGTCCAATGCACTCCCTAGAAGTGTGTTTTTTCTGTGAAGAATACCATCATATAGATCAGTGTCCTTCCTTGCCTGGAATCAAAGCTGCATATCAAAGGGCCAAAGAAGTCACTGAACCACTCTATTCCATGAACCAAAGGAGGTCACATGGACCCATACCTTACCAGCAGGAATTGCAAGGGGCATCCCAGAGCTGTTGCAACCCCTATCAAGCCACTTTCATGCCTTCTTGGGGTCCCCCTGCTCATCCTTCCTGGTTCACACCTCCTCCTTGTTCCTTCACAGATCCATATTATGCTCCTCCAGTTGCTCATTCGTTTCACTCTTATGCTCAGCCACAGCCTCAGTGGAATATACCTCATCAGGGGTGGAGGCCCCAATACAACACTCCTTTCACTCATTTTTCTCCACCGCCTGCTCATCCACAACCATCGCCTCCTGCTCCACCAAAGCACCCCCAAATGCCTTCCCAACCACAACCCCATCCACATCCATCTCAAATATACACCTCCACTCAACTACCCATACCACCATTTCCAAAACCATACAATGGAGTAGCTCAATCCAATTGCAAAGCTGAGGCACAACATGTCCAAATGACTCCTCTTGAGCTCAATGATCTTCACCATAACTCAAGAAGAGTATTGCAAAAAAGAGATCATCTTGAAAGCAGCGAAGGACCACAACCAGTAAAACAAGATACAAAAGAGGATAGCAAAGAACCATGGGCTGCACTTGATGAAGAGAATACATCAAAATCAGAGATTGAGAGTGCTCCCTCATGGTTACCATCAAATCCTCCATTTACTCAAGAGAAAGATCAACAAAAAGAGGAAGATGTGAAGGTCATGATAGAAGAAGATATGGAGAATGATCCAGATCAGCAAAAGGACCAAGGATATCAGAGCTATATTGAGATATGGTTTCAGACGGTCACTAAGTTACAGCAGTACTCTCCTCCTCAGCTATGCTTGATCCCTTCAAATTCAAATCATTTGGTCTCTGAAGTCCAACTAGTTGTCAAAGCATGCATTTCAAGCCTCCACATCAGTTTGTCTCTAATCTCGATGTGCACATGGCTCCATTGGAAGTATTCTTATACTTGAAAATTATTTTGTTTTTCAAGTAGGGTAGGGTAGAAAAAAGAAAAAAAAAAAAAAATGAAAAAAATGAAAAAAAATGAAAAAAATGGAAATAAGAGGAAAAATCTAAGGTGAAAACCTCCTCAGAGGCGCCTTTAGATTGGCTCATTGATTGAAAAACCTCCATGAGGTATCAGTGGTGTTGAAAACAAAAAAAAGAAAAAAATAGTAGATCTTGGGTGCCTCCCTTGGAGGCCCCTAGGGCAGGCAATTAGGGTGAAAACCTCCATGAGGCGCCCTAGTTGTTTTTCAAAAAAAAAAAGAGAAAAAGAAAAAGAAAAATAAACCTAATTTCCATTGACTAATTGCAGGTTCAAAGTGGGACATTGCAGATTAGGAGGATATCTCAAAACAAAGACAGAGGAAGTTCTGGGCTTTCTACAGGAAGCTACAGGCATTTCTACAGGGAGTTCTGTATTCCTACAAGAAACATCCTGTAGAACCTTTGGACGAACCAAATTCAATTTTACAAAGGAATCTGATGGTGGGAATCTGTTGGTTATGCCTGCAAGCACCTCTGTGTCCATCCCTCGCCTTTCTCCATCATTTTTCCACCTCATTGTGCTTATACATTGTGCTTCTACAGGAAGTTCCTGTAGAAATTGTAGGAAGCTAGAAATGGATTTCAAAAAGGTGGTTTGGCGAACATGGTAGCTTCCTCAAGGGTTCAGAAGTCCTCCTGCAATCTTCAAACTCCTCCTTCATCATCTCCATACCTGCATCACAGCCCAAGTTCATTTTTCTTACCATGCAACAAAACTGCAGAATGCCTTGAAGCAAAAATACCTAGAACAGAATTTGTTTCTGCCCTAACTTGAAAACCATGCATCCATTTGAAAAACCATTTTACAGGGAATCATACAGGGGTGATGGCAACATGCCTGAGCAGTTTTAGCCAATTCTGGTGTACGGTTTCCAAGAAATTAGCCTCCATCACCATCAGCCATTTTTGCATTTTCTCCATATCTGTGCATCCATTTCAAAACCTGTTTCATGGGGAGATGCATATGGATGATAGTAACATACCCAAGCAGTTTCAGCCAATTCCGATGCATGGTTTCCAAGAAATTGATCTCTGAAATCCTCAGCCATTTTCCATTTTTCTCGAAATCTGTGCATCCATTGATTGCAATTTTACTATGGGAGGTGCATCATGATGATAGGAACATGTTCAACAAGTTTCAGATCGATCTGATCTATCTTTTGGGAGCAATGGCGAAAACAAGTTTTGGTCCTGTGAAAATTCAGCAGCAGCAGCTTGAGGGTGCAGATCTGAACGTGGAAATGAACTCCTGCAGCTTAGATCCAGCTAGAAGATACCTGCACAAGCAAAATAACCACACATCAGACAGCAAAGAGCTTATAGCACAAAGGATCCATCATGCAACCATCGAAACAGATTCATGCAGCAGCAAAAAGCACCTCACAACAACCATTTGACTTCAGGTACGTGACTAAAACTTGTTCCTCTATTGCATGAATCTAATCTAAGCACTGCATGAACGAATTAGATGTGGGGATTCAGCCAGGAAGCTAGCCATATTCGATTGCACTCATCCAGGCAAAAATCACGCAGCATGCGTGTATAGTCGTTCACGTGGAAGTTGAAAAACATAGGCAGTGGTAGACGTGTTGAACTCCAGCGCACAGGGCATAAATTGATTAACAAATAGAAGAAGACATGCAATTCATAACATCACTGTAGTTCGAAAAAAGCCAGTGCACATGTTTTTTCCACCTCACCACAAATCACGCAGCAATTAAAGACGGCTCAGCTGAAACTCACGAACTGTTGTTCATTTGCACTTGACTGAAATATGCATCCTCCGCTTCCACAAAATGATGAACTAGTCGTCCTCCACTGGTTTCTACCTATTTTCAAAATTATCCCGCATATCAGGCTCGCTCAGAGGCGCAGGCACGCTCTACAGGCGTTTCTACAGGAAACACAGAAAACAACGATGCAGAAAGAAAACATGGGATTTTTGGCGAATTTCAAGCTCCAAACGAGGTAGGATCGGGGAAACTTCATTGTGCATGATTTGTTGGTGCAAAATGGTGAATTGGACATGGAATTAAATTAAAAAAATGAGAGGAAAAGTCTGTCTGCACATTGAAAAAAAGGTGAAAAGTCTTCTTGCGTATTTTCTGAGTTCTACACAGTTCTTTTTTTTCCCTCTGCATTCGAAGTCTGGCTTCTTCTTTCTCACCTTCTCTTGAAAAGAGAGATGCAACCATAGGAACTAAGCTTGTGCGTAAAGAATGTGATTTTTATGTGGTTGGGGATAAACATTAGGCTCTGAACTCTGTCTGTAAGAGCCTAATTCCCTTTTGACAGTCAAGTTTTGGGTAGCAACAGCATTGTAACGAGGGAATTGATACAAAGTGACCTATAAACACCTGAGGGGTACTGTCTTCAACGTTCTGGGGAGGAAACCATACACAAAATTTCCTTTATGATCAGAGCACAAGTCAAAACAGAGCATTTTTCACCATGGCAGAGGGATTCATAATTCAGCATTATCCATGGTTATCATGTGAACTTCCACTTCATCCAGCAGTGAAGATAGAGAACACGTTGAGGCAGAAGAGAAAGCCAAGGGTAACGAAACCCAAGAAAGACCACCATAGAAAGAGCAAGAAGAGAAACAAGAGAAAGGCCAAGCTACCAAGCCCAAAACTGTGGGTGGAATAAAGACACAAATGCCAAGGAAAAAACGGTTGCAAATCAGGGCAGAGAGGACTGAAAAAGTCTAAGCAAGTGAAACAACACCCAAGGCAACCATAGCACAAGTCAAAGAGAAGGCACCCCCAGCCAAGAAAGCCAAATTAGGGAAAACTGGTTCTACAGGAAGCCAGCAGACTGTTTCTACAGGAAAACATAAAACTACTTCTTCAGGAAGCCAGAAATTGACCACTACAGGACTTTCTACAGGAAGTCTGGGGAAAGGGCAGCAGAAGGAGAAATTGGCCAAGATTTTAGCTAGGGAGGCAGTAGCTGTGCTGGCCACCCTAAGCACATCCCCCAAGCATAAGGAGAAGCGAAAGAGGGAGCTTCCACTATATTTTAAGGCAAGAAGGAGCATGCAGATAAGAACTGGCAGACCCTAACCACAGTCAAAAGAGCCAATCACAATTGTAGACACCTCAGCTACACAAAAGGAGAGGCCCCCCTCAAAGGCATCCATCACCTATGAACGGAGAAGGCCGTAGACATCCACCTGGAGAGAAAGAATGAAAATGTTGGACACAAAGACCTCTCTACAGGATGCTGAGACAGTTCTACAGGAAGCTGAGAATTCTCTAGGGAAAGGAGCATAGGCAATGGGAAGAAGCAAAGAGAAAAGCATGGTTTCATGACCGAGAAGAGGATGTCACTTCAGAAGCTTGGCATGACAGGGAGGCGACCAAGGCCATCAGAGATGAGGAGATAGATTAGTTGCTCAAAGGATGAGCAACACTTTCAATAGGGGGTGATGATGAGCCCCAAAAATGGATAATTATATGGGCTCATTCAACCTCCTAAATCGACTTAATCCACCATTCTCATTGGTTTATTGCATGCTTTTTATTATATTTATGCTAATAGAGTGAATTGGGTTAGTCATTATGCCAACAAGTCTAATGTGTGCTTTGTGTAGTCTTTTTGGTCAATCTGGAAACAAAATCAAAGGTTTAAATGAGCACTTGGCAACCAAATTCGTGGAGAATATTTTTAGGAAGGTGTCCCCTTCATTTATGGGCCCTTACCTCAAATTCTCCACCATCAGCTCGGAGTTCAAGGGCCACCAAATCAATTATCACAAGGGCAGCCAAGCAAGTCAAGTAGGATTGTTGTTAACTGCAAGTTTTGGGCAGCTGAGTCCCTAAAGTTTAGGAGGACTGTTGGGGTCCTCAATTTGTATAAATAAGAAGGCTTAGGGACTCATTTGGGTTAGCTAGTAGTTAGTCATTTTGTATTCATTTTGTAGTCATTTTGTAGTTCGATTTTTAGGCAGTCGATTAGCTTTGCTTTTAGCACATTTTCAAGTTCTCCTTGTGGACAGTTTTTGGAATGTAACATTTCTTTTGATCAATAAAGATGAATCCAGCTTTGCATCAGCTCTAAATCTCTGTTAGGAGGCTGTAGCTCTTGGGGTTGGGCCCATCTCAAGTGCCCAGTACCTCCTTTGTTTACTTTCCTGTGTCTTTGCTGCATTCTTAGAATAAAATCTGCTATTTAGATTTAAATCTTGTTTTGTTATTTAGGTTGCTTTTGATGAGTAAAATAGCTTTTCATGCTCAGATTTAGTTGATAGGTTGTTAACATAAATCTTTTTTTGTTATTTAGGTTGTTTTTGATGAGTAAAATAGCTTTTCATGCTCAGATTTAGTTGATAGGTTGTTAACATAAATCTTGTTTTGTTATTTAGGTTGTTTTTGACGAGTAAAATAGCTTTTCATGCTCAGATTTAGTTGATAGGTTGTTAACATAAAAAGCTTCAAGAAAAGGGCCATCAAACATCTGTGGTTTCACCTCTCCCTCAGTGGGATCAGGAGCTGTGACTAGGATGACTTTGCTGCCCACAAAAACACTAATTTTGCT